>ML685813.1:10012447-10148654 GCA_007922175.1 Pelusios castaneus
TTCCTTCCTTCCTTCCTTCCTTCCTTCCTTCCTTCCTTCCTTCCTTCAAAAAACAAACAAACAAAAAACCTTTTTCAATTTTTTTTCCAAATTGTTTAAAAATCTTTTTGGCTCAAGGTCCACAAATATAATTTTTAGAACCCCGAAGGGCTACCGGTCTATTTAATTAAAATTAAATTTAAATTTAATTAATTTATTTTAATTAAAATTTCATTTGATTTTAATTCATTCAATTGTAATTAAAGAGACTGGTGGCCTTCGGGATTCTAAAAATTATATTTGTGGACCTTGAGCCAAAAAGGTTGTGAACCACTGCCTTAACATATTTGAAGAGTTATTAGAACCATCATAAATTCTTCAATAAAATTATTTCTCCAAAACTTGAAGAGATAGAACTACAATTCCTTGAGCTAAGAATGTACTAGTTCTTGTCATTTCAGGCTGAAAAATAACTTTCAAACATTGTCTACTGTGTGAAAGATTTAGGAGAGAAACAATTATCTTCAACTGGCAATAGCAAAAGCATCAGGTCTATCATGGTTATGAGTATGAAAAGATGGCTGAATTTGATGTTTAAAATGATATTATAAATAAAATAAACAATACAAAAATAAACTAATTTCACAGAGTAGTGGAAAAATGTCACCAGTACTGTAAGTGAAGTTGGTGATGAAATATGGAATAAAAATTATTGGCTACATCCAAATGTTAAAGAAAACTGAGTACAAACAAGAATAAAAATAGACCAGAATATATTTGATTAAACAAGCAGGAAAAAGGAAGCATAATTGTTCAAGGCATAGTAATTCTGGTAGAGTTAGAAAATAAGAACAGTCAGGGTAATTTAAAACAAACAGAAGAAAAGCTATTTAGTCAAGGGATTAGACTAGAAGCTGCCTTGAATAACAGAGAGACTTAACTCAATTATTTGTTATACCACACAGCTTGGTTTGAAACATGAGCACTGAACACTAAAAAATGCAAATCTTATTTCTTAAGCATGTAGGAAGACATGGGTTAAAATAAGCAAAAAAATCCTAATGTTGCAAATATTTATACATGCATGCAACTTGATGCACTGTGTGTCAACTGAACTACTCCCAGTGCATTAAGTTAAGTCTATACATAAGCATTTTCCAGACTGGCGGTATAAGCATCAGGGAAGATTAATTCCCTATACTGCAGGAATTACTGTGTGAAAAATGGGCTGATCTAGTAGTATCCTGTTTCTGATAGAAGATAGAACTATTGCTTCAGAGGAAGGTACAATAAACCCCTCGGGAGACAAGTCTGGGAGAAGTTGATAAAATTGCTCCTAATCCCCTGCCCCACCCAATTAGAATTTGCTCTATGCCCTTAAGCGTGAAAATTCTTATGCATCCCAAGCTCATGATAATTTAAAACCAATATATTTATCATGACACATCTGGATATTCTTGTTATCAATAGAAGTGTCCCATATTCATATGAGTACTCCTTTCAATATTAGATACCGAAATGACTGACGTTAATAGGACTTTTAGACTAATAAATACTCTCCAAAATTAATTCCAGTTCCAAAAGAACTGCTTTTCTTATTTCACACAAATTCAACTATTTGGCAAAATAAATAACTGCAAATGATAACAACACTATGGATAGCTATCTACAGATGAAAAGCACTACAGAAGAGTTAAGTATTAGAACTCAGTTACACTAACTTAGACCACCACCATTCAATTTTGGTGAACTGGTGCAGAATATGTGCCACATATGACAGATTTAACAGTGAGGCAATAATTCAGTGTGGTCTAGCATGTCGAGTACCAGGTCAGGCGGTCTGGAAATCTAATGCTTGTTTTCCATGGGCAAGTCACTTCTCTTTCTATCTCAAGGTCCCCTCAGTAAAAAAAAATGGGACAAAATTAGTTAATATCTCTACATGGCTTTGAACACAGTGCCATAAAAATACTAAGAATTATTAGTCGTTTTTGCATGTCAAGCCACATTTCAAAAGCTGTAAGATCTTTTCATGATTTTTCTCACTTTTTAAATGATAAATTAGGGGATTTTTAACCACCAGACATCAGTATAAAACACACTGCAGCAGAACGAAGTAAGCTTAACAAAACCTTTCCTACAGGAAAAGCTCCAGAATATTTGTTGTTTTCATGCTATTCTCTAATTTTCAAAATGTTCTGAAGTTAGCTCCAGCAAACTAGGTTCTTTTTTCAAGTATGTACTGAATTATTTCTAGGAGCTTATAAAATAATATTTGGTTGATAGTGATCATTAAAAACTGTTTATGAGGTTTGATATTTCCATTAAAAGTGCAATACTTTCCTCCAATGACAGAAAAATGGCATTTTATTTTCTTGAGGGGTGGGGGGAGAATGCTGCCTAATGTATGCTACTGTACACTGGAAATTAATCTTCTCTTTGAAAATGATCACTCGCTTTATAGAGACAGCAAAGTCTGCAGGTTATACATTTGGCATAGGTGAAAACTCAATCTTTTGCTCCAACAATCACAATTCATGAAGCTCAGCTGACTTATTGACAACCAAGACTACTTTCAAGATTAACCCTTCATTAAGAATGGAAACTATGTACAAAAATAAAGTAACAAATCTTTCTACTATTCTCTGGCAATAACCTGTGACTATACCCAGTCCTGTACTTCTTTTATTTGTTCTGTTATCCAATATGAAATGCCTCACTGAGAAGCAAAAAAAGTAGATAAAGAACATATAAGAAGTCTGACAGCTCTATCTTTCCTGGAAGACTTACTCTATAGATCCCTTTCTAAAGTTCCTCACTGAACTAAACTACTATTAAATTAATATCACAAACTATAATGTACAAACAATAACTAACAACTCTTCAGGTTGCTTTAACACAACTGTAGTGTGTGTCAATCAGTCTCTTAGAGCAGATCAGAAAGATTGCTGAAACACCATATTCTAAATGCTCATTAGGCAAGTCTTTGTAACAGACAGTCTCATGGTCTGTAATTGGATTTGCTTGTGAATTATTTTCTACTTTGTTGTTCTCATTTTATATGTCTCTCCTAAATTCTCAGGTATCTTGAGCAGATACTTATGGTTCCTTTCTAAGATTTTTGCCTTCATGTCTGTGAACACCACACTCTTCTTAAATCACTTCTCTGATCACTTTGTACTTTTAGTTAGCCAGTGCTCATCTTTCCAAATACTCACAGAAAAGTTGTTCATCTAGCCTAGTGGATAGAATGGTTGTTTTAGATGTAGATTCAATAAACCCTTCAGGAGACAGGTCTAGGACAAGTTGGGCACTTCGTTCTTTAACTGTAGAAGAGTTCTAGTTCCCTTGTAGTCTTTTTTTTTTCCTGTTTGTACTTCCCCAATTTTTCCTTACTGTTACAAAATCCTTAGTCATCCTTTGTTTTTGTTCCACAACTGGCAACATATTTATATGCCTGTTGTACAGGAGATCAACAGGTAATTTTCCACGTTACAAAGGTGCGGTTTTGTTACTGTTACATATGGATGCACAAAAACAGATTTAGTGGGCCCGACAACAGTTGCATCTTTGACACCTTTGAGTGTGGTTACTGCTGGGAAACTGGTGAAGCAATTCACTATAATAAGGTGATCAAAATTGTCATGGTCAGCTAGAAAAGGCATGAATTTTACCTGTATAGAACTGCAAATTGTTCCTTGGCCCTTTCTCAATACTTCTGACATTTTCCCCATCTCCTCACCATTTCTTAGGTATTCACTATATCAAGGATTCTCTAGTTTTCCTTTTTTCCATATTTATTTATTTAGCAAATACTAACAAATGTACCAAAACACCAGATTCATCAAAAAACACAAAGTAAATAAAGAGAATTAAGGGTGGGAAAGCAACATATCTATTTTTAGGCTCTATATTAATGGTTGACCTAAAAAAAGTCAGCCCAAATTGCTTTGGTTGCCAGTTGTTCATTATATGAGTGGTCAGCCATATCACTGAGGCAGGCTTCAATATTTGCCTTTTCCACTTTTGCAGGACTAAATTTTCAGCAGCCAAGCCATAGAGGCTTGTTACTAGGTAACCTCCAGGTATCAGGTATATATCCCAAAATGAAACTTAAGGAGGATATCACCACCTTAGCATCTGATATTCTTTAATACACTTGATACCAGAAATTCTTGACACTTGGGAAGATGGAGGGTTACTCTTGAAACATATAAGCTAATGTAGCACCAAGAAAGTTACATTTCCAAAAGGGGTCATCATTTATGAGACCCGTTATCATTGGCCTATATAGAGATCATAATACACAAAAAAGAGTGTCATTTGGTGAGTAAGCTGCTGTGTCAGGTGTATAGGTTTTGTTTGTTTGTTTGTTTTAACATTAGATACAATAGTATTTCATTGGGTCATAGATAGCTTTGTACCGAAATCTCTGCTCCAAGCAGTTCTCAAATGATCAAACTTTATATATGACATGTGAGAGGACTTTGTCCAATTGAACAAGAGCTTTAGTTAAAATATTAGCAACACACTTGATTACAGAAATTGGTCTGCAATTACAGCATAGTCCAAAGTCTTTTCCTGTTTTAGGAATAACTGAAAGAACAGCTTCTCTTAGAATAGGGAGAATAATTTCCTTATTCTTGGCCTCATAGAACATAGACCATAATATAGATATTAACTGTTGGTCAAAACTCAATAGGGAACCCATTTGTGCCAGAATTTTTTTCCAATCTTCATTTCTTTTATAGTCTGGGTCAGTTCTGTTATTTCTAGTTGAGCATCTAAAAGTTCCTTCTGAGAGTCATATGAGTAGTAGAAACAATCCACAAAAAGTTATCTAGGGTATCCTTATTTATTCCCTCTTCAGCTAAATATAGTTTTGAATAAAACTGTTGAAATCATTTATTAATATCTGATTGTGTTGTGTATAATTTATTTGTGCTATCAAACAGAAGCAATCTTATTTCTGTTAGCCTTTTGCTTCAACCTATAGAACTGCTTCTCAATTCTCTTGCCAGATTCCCAATAGTTTTGTTTCAAACAGAATAAAGAAAACTCGCCTTTGGGGCTGAAAGTTTGTTGATTTCATACCTTAGATTGATGTGAGTTCTGAGTTTCTCTGTGGAGGGAGCAGAAGCATAGTCTACATCCTACATCATAATTTCCTTCATAAGGGTATCAATTCTATGTTCTCTTCATTTCTTTTTAAAGGTGGCATAAGGGAAGCTATAACCTTTAATGGCTTTAAAAACTTCTCAGATTATGGTAGATGTTGAAGCAGTGAGGGCATTTAAAAAAAAAAATTCTAACTCCTGCTGGATAGGGTTAACAAATTATGTATCAACCAGGAAAGAGGTATTTAATATCTCCATTTTCGTTGAGGTGCATATCCTTAAAAGCCATTTATATATACAAGAGCACAGTTAGATAAAACAATAGTTCCAATGCCAGAATCAGTGACAGAACTGATCATGTCCTGTGACATTAAGTAGTAGTCAAAAACTAAAACTTAGAATGAGCTGTAAAAAACCCCAAACCAAACCAAACCAAACCAAAACATTCTATCATCTCTGGCTGTAGGATCTCCCAATGTCCAGACATCTTTGCAATCCCAACTCAACCATGTATGTATAAAATACTTGATGAGTATTAGAGTTTTTATGCAGAAAGGGAGAAGATTTATCAAGTACTTGGTTTAGAGTTTTGTTAAAGTCTTCATCTATAATAATAGAGATTCATGAACATATATAGTTGACAGTTTCAGCTTTGAGGACACTAAATCTGCCCTCATTCTCAGATCTTGCACTCAAAATATTAACATTCAATTTTTTATATAGAATCATAGAATCATAGGGTTGGAAGGGACCTCACGAGGTCATCTAGTCCAACCCCCTGCTAAAAGGCAGGACCACTCCCCCTAAATCACCCCAGCCAGGGTTTTGTCTAACCGAGCATTAAAAATCTCCAAAGGTGGAGATTCTACCACCTCCCTAGATAGCCCATTCCAATGCTTCACCACCCTCCTAGTGAGAAAGTTTTTCCTAATATCCAACCTTGACCTCCCCAGCTGTAATTTGAAACCATTGCTCCTTCTTCTGTCCTCTGTTACCCTCGAGAACAGCCTAGCTCCCTCCTCTTTGGAGCAACCCTTCAAGTAGTTGAAGGCTGCTATCAAATCTCCCCTCAGTCTTCTCTTCTGTAGACTAAATAAGCCTAGTTCCTTCAGTCTCTCCTCATAAGTTATGTGCCCCAGCCCCCTAATCATTTTTTTTGCCCTCCACTGGACTCTTTCTAATTTGTCCACATCCTTTCTGTAGTGGGGAGCCCAAAACTGGACACAGTATTCCAGATGCGGCCTGATCAGTGTTGAATAGAGGGGAATTATCACATCCCTCAATCTGCTGGCAATACTCCTACTGATGCAGCCTAATATGCCATTGGCCATTTTCGCAACAAGGGCACACTGTTGGCTCATATTCATCTTCCCATCCACCATAACCCCCAGGTCCTTTTCTACAGCGCTGCTACTTAGCCGATTGATCCCCAGCCTGTAGCAGTGCATGGGATTTTTCCGTCCTAAGTTCAGGACTTTGCACTTGTCTTTGTTGAACCTCATGAGGTTTCTTTCGGCCCAGTGTTCCAATTTGTCCAAGTCTCCCTGGATGCTGTCCCTGCCCTCCAGAGTATCTACCATTCCCCCCAACTTGGTGTCATCCGCAAACTTACTAAGCACGCAGTCTATTCCATCATCAAGATCATTAATGAAGATGTTGAATAGAACCGGCCCCAGGACCGACCCCTGGGGCACTCCACTCGTTACCGGTTGCCAACCAGACATCGAGCCATCGATTCCTACCTGCTGAGCCGGTTGATCTAACCGGTTTTTGATCCACCTTAAGGTCCACTCGTCCAACCCATACTTCCTTAACTTATCTCATCATAGAAGGAAATCAGGTTGGTCAGGCACGATTTGCCCTTGGTGAATCCATGTTGACTGTTCCTGATCACTCTATTTTCCTCCAAGTATTTCAGGATGGATTCCTTGAGGACCTGCTCCATGATTTTCCCAGGGATTGAGGTGAGGCTGACCGGTCTGTAGTTCCCCAGATCCTCCTTTTTCCCTTTCTTAAAGATAGGTACTATATTTGCCTTTTTCCAATCCTCCGGGACCACCCCCGTTCGCCACGAGTTCTCAAAGATAATGGCCAGTGGCTCTGCAATCACTTCCCCCAACTCCCTCAGCACCCTCGGATGCAGTTCATTCAGCCCCATGGACTTGTGCACATCCAATTTCATTAAGTGTTTCCTAACCTGACTTTCCATCACCGAGGGCCGCTCTTCTCTCCATTCCGCATTACCCCATGTAGTAACCTGGGAGCTGGCCCTCCCTGTGAAGACTGAAGTAAAAAAAGCATTGAGTACTTCAGCCTTTTCTGCATCATCCTCCACGGGGATGCCTGCCCCATTCAGTAAGGGACCTACACCACCTCTGATCCTTTTCTTGTTGCTGATATACTTGTAGAACCTCTTTCTGTTATCCTTCACATCTCTTGCTAGCTGCAACTCCAATTGTCCTTTGGCCTTTCTGATTTTATCCCTGCAGTCCCGAGCAATATCTTTATATGCCTCCCTTGACATCTGTCCAAGCTTCCACTTCTTGTAAGCTTCCCTTTTATGTTTCAGCTCCCCGCAGAGTTCCCTGCTAAGCCACGCTGGTCGCCGTCCACATTTGCTGTTCTTTCTGCACATCGGAATGTTATCTTCCAGTGCCTTTAACAGGGTTTCTTTAAAATACAGCCAGCTGTCTTGGACACCTTTCCCCTTCAGATCAGCCTCCCATGGGACCCTGCCCATCAGCTCCCTAAGGGAGCCAAAATCTGCTTTTCTGAAGTCCAGGGTGTGTGTTCTGCTTCTTTCCTTCCTTCCATTGACCGGGATCCTGAACTCTGCCATCTCATGGTCGCTGCTGCCCAGGTTGCCATTTACTTCTACTTCCCCGATCAATTCTTCTCTGTTTGTGAGCAATAGGTCTAGAGGTGCAAGGCCCCTAGTTGGTTCCTCCAGCATTTGTACTAGGAAGTTGTCCTCAATAGTCTCCAAAAACTTCCTGGATTGCCTGTGCACTGCTGTATTATCTTTCCAGCAGACGTCAGGGTAATTGAAGTCCCCCATAAGAACCAGGGCCTGCGACGATCTGGAAACTTCTGTTAGTTGTCCATAGAACGCCTCATCCACCTCCTCTTTCTGCTCTGGTGGTCTATAGCAGAGACCCACCACAACATCCCCCTTGTTGCATTCTCCCCTAAACTTAACCCATAGACTTTCAACCATCTTGTTTCCACTTTCATAGTGGAGCTCCGAGCAGTCATACAGCTCTTTTACATATAGAGCTACTCCTCCCCCCTTCTTCCCTGCCTGTCCTTCCTGAACAATTTATATCCATCCATGGCAGTGCTCCAGTCATGCAAGTTATCCCACCACATTTCTGTTATTCCAATTATATCATAGTTCCTTGTCTATGCCAGTACTACCAATTCTTCCTGCTTGTTTCCCAGGCTTCTCGCATTTGTGTACAGGCACCTAAGATACCGGGCCCATTGCCCGACTTTGCCCTGTCGATTCTCCCTCCTGTCGCATCTTTCTCCTTGCAATTTCTCCTGGTGTCCTCCTTCCCCACTCGCCTGAGGTATTATGACTTCAGCAGGAAATAAAAAGCAATTATTTGATTCCCCCCCCCCCCAGTTCCAACTACCCTCTCTTTTATTCCTGCTGTTACAGCCCCAGCACCCCCCAAGTTCCATCCCTTCCCCCAGGTCTCCCTCAGTTTCACTTACCTGTGGGCCTTGGTCACCTTCCCCCTTCGAACCTAGTTTAAAGCCCTCCTCACTAGGTTAGCCAGTCTGCTTCCAAATACGCTCTTCCCCTTCCTGGATAGGTGGAGTCCATCTCTGCCTAGCAGTTCTTCTTCCTGAAACAGCACCCCATGGTCGAGGAAGCCAAAGCCCTCCTGGTAACACCATCTCTGCAGCCAGGCATTCACCTCCAGGATGCATCTGTCTCTGCTCGGGCCCCTATCCTTGACCGGAAGGATCGAGGAGAACACCACCTGTGCACCGAACTCCTTCACCTGTGCTCCCAGAGCCCTGTAGTCCCCTTTGATCTGCAGAGGGTCACCTCTCGCAGTATCATTGGTTCCCACATGGATGAGTAGCATGGGGTAGTAGTCAGAGGGACGGATGATTCCTGACAATCCCTCTGTAACATCTCGGATACGGGCCTCTGGCAGGCAGCATACCTCTCGAGAGGCCTTATCTGGGCGACAGCTGGGTGCCTCCATCCCCCTCAGAAGAGAGTCCCCAACCACCACAACCCGATGTTTTCTCCTGGGTGTGATGGTTGTGATCCTCCCAACATCGGGGGTGCATGGCTTCTCCTCTTCCACCTCATCTCCCGTCTGTAGTGCTGCGTAGCGGTTCTTTACCACAATGGAGGGTGGGATGGGAGCAGGGGTGGAGCACTGTCTGCTTCCAGAAGTAACCAGCTGCCAGTGTCCACTCTCTGCTTGAGCCATCTCATCCTTCTCTGAGGGTGTGGCAGCAGTCCTTTGCCTCTGGATAGTTTCTTCATCCTTGCATGTTTCCTCATGGATGCTATCCAGGAACTTCTCCAGGGCATGGATACTCCTGGGCCTGGCCACCTCCTCCTGTAACTCCCCCACCTGCTTCCTGAGAGATTCCACAAGGAGACACCTGTCACATTGAATGATCTCCCCAGCCTGACCGTCTGAGAGTGAGAAATACAGGCCACAGTCTTTGCAAGTCCATGCCAGGATCTGGGTAGAGATATCCATGGTCAGTATGTCTGTCTGGGTACAGGCACAGGTAGAGGACGCAGAAGCAGTGCTGGCACAAGCGGCGTGGGTCCTATTCACCATAGTAGCTACACAAAACACAAACTTCCCACCAACTCCCTCGGAAACTCCCCTGTTTGCAGTCCCTGTTCGCAAGCTCCCCCTGGTCGCTCAGCCACTGGTTTTTTAAGGGCTTCTCTGCCTAGGTCAGCCCTTGCCCCTCGTTAAGCACACAGGGGAAGGGTGATCACAAGGCTGATTGAGCTGATCAGGGCTGAGCAGAGAACAATGGTACAAACAGCCCCCAGACAATCACACAATCACAATCCCAACTCACACAGTAACTGACAAGTCACAGAAATCACCTGTGGGGAAAAAAGACACAAGCACAAGCACACACAGTCAGCAATTCACTCTCCCCAAGGTTCGCTCTCTCCCTTGCTTCTTCAGCAAGGGGATCTCCTTCGCCTCCTTCTCAGGGCTTCTCCTTCTCCTTCCCTCGCAAACTCCCCTGTTTGCAGTCCCTGTTCGCATATCAGTACAGCTCTAGAATTAAAGCAAAATAAACTGAGAGGCCTGCCCAGTTTCTATTCAAGCTTCAAGCTTTGTCAGTTTTGTCTCCTAAAACATGGCAACATAAACATTCCCTTTAACCACAGACTATATTTTTTACTTTTAATAGGGTTATTAAATCCCTTTATATTGCAAGAGACACATTTAATTATCAGAGACATAATTGTTAAAATAGACCAGATAAAATATAAAGTCCCTTTGTGAATAAATGAGAAATTGAGAATTTTCTTGAGCAGAAAAACATTCTTGCATATCTAAGTAGCAAAAGTTACATAATCCAGTGGAAAGGTGTCACTTCCCATTACATATTCTACAAGAATGGGAAGGAAATGCCCAGGATGGGAAGGTAATAGGAGTGGGGAAGATAGAGGAATTAAATAAATGAAAAACAAAAACAGAAAAGGTGGAAAGTGGAAGTGGAAAAAGAAATTCAAACTATGAATCAAAAAAAAAGCAAACAAAACAAACAAACAACAAAAAACACCTGGCACCATAGAGGGAGACCTTATTAGGTGAAACTTGAAGATCCTCACAGCCTCTGAATCCTCATCCTTAAAACTATGGTAATCACCTGTTTCCAACAGAGCCCTTAATACATTAGTCTATGTAAGAGAAGCATTATCTAATATAGCAATTATTAAAAAGATAACTATTAATCAAATGATTGGTTGGTTTTTTTTCCAAAAAAGAAGAGGAACTAACCTATCAGTAGCAAGTAGCATCCCTAATTTGCTTATAGAAGCTGTATCAGATCTCAAAGAACAGTACATAAATTTATGAAGATCAGATTATTCCATATCAGTGTATGAGTAATGTGCCCAGCCATTTTAATGGCATCATCATCAGTCAGTACCCTCCTACTGAAATAAGTCAGTGGACAGTCACCAATGATATGCAGCATAGTCAGAAGTTAACTGCAGACGCATCATGGGTCATTAGAAAAAGCCCATTTAGAAAGAATTCATTCCTTAGATACTTCATTTTGCAAAGGAGGAGTTTGCAGAGTTACGAGGTATTTTCTTTCTTCCAGAGGGAACCTGAATGACCCTATCTTCTTGGAACTCTTAATATGGAGCATTGTTAGCTATTTAATAAACAAATAATTCAAGGCCATCTTCCTGGCCAACTATTTTGCTTAGTTAAAAGCTGCTTTCATTGCAATGACATCATGGGCCTCTAAGCTGTACAAATTGGCCCTAGATTTCTAAAGCCTCACATTTCAGATTTGTTGGGATCTGGAGAATTGATTTGAGTCCATTTCTAGTAATTAAGAATATTGTATGGTCTTTGTCTTCTTTCCTATCACCACAGTTGTATAAGAAGCAAAATCTAATTGAGAAAGCCATTATTAAAGTGCATACCTGTGCAGAAGAGATCAATACTCTAGTTGCTGGATAGGGACTCTATGAAAGTTTTCAAAGCATCTCGTCCTCTATTAAGCGTCACTTTCAGATTCCTAGTTTGCATATGAGCTCCCATGGTGAATAATGCACCTGTTATTCATCACATTTCCAATTATAATGTATTGCAAACAGAAGAATAGCAGATTGCACAATGTCAGAGTTAACAGGAAAGTAAAAATGAAACAGTCTAAGAGAAAGATTCAGTGACCAAGGAAATTAAATCAATATGAAGGAGTAACCAATTGAAAAAACTACATTACACTTTCAAAGCATTTACAATAATACAAAGTAGTCCTTTGAAGAAGGTAACTAAAACTAATACTTCTTATTAAGTAATTGTTTCTCCAGTGGAACCAAAGTAAAATTTAATAATCTCAGCAGTAAATACTTAAAAAACAATATGTATAAAAGATCAACCTGCTGTAAGACTTGAGCTAGCAAGAAGCTAAAGTATAAATATTTTTTTAAAAAATATTTCTTAGTAAGAAAATCAGGCATTTACAGAATTTCTTTGCACATGCACCAAGCAAATTTGGCTTTATTACTTTACAAATTTTGAGCCCAAACCAGTCCTTAGATCAGCTGTTGAGACTAATTTTGGACTAACTGACCATTAAATTTAATAGGATTCCATGAACAAACAACAGTCTGTCAACACATATTTGATTATAAGATTGGGTCATATGGGTAGAATTTGCTGGAAATGTTTCTACTCAGTTTTTTAAATTGGCAAATGCTCTACCATTGAAATCAAAATGTTTTGTGAAATTGTGCTGGTTTTCACAAAATTTCCATCAGAAGGTTTCTCATATACAGGATAGAAAGAGACGTGTTAACACAACCCAGTGCCCAACAGATGCAGATGCAGTCTACAGATGCAGCCTTTCTTTGTCTAAGGCTGTCCACAATACAGAGCCTATGTTGGTATAGTTGTGATGGCATAGGTGCCTAGTATAAAAACAACACATGCCACCAGAAAGAGTAGTTCTGACAGTGAAGGACCACCACTTTACCGAAAGACTTTGGATATGTCAACACAAACACTCTTTTGGGAGGCTTTGGTGGTAAAATTATGTTCTGGGGTCATATTTTTTCCTCACACCCCAGACTAGCATAACTATTCTGGTATAAATTTTAAGTATAGACTAAGTCTCAGTGTCTTCTGTTGGAATTGTTCTACATTGTATAAATAATTAACTGGGTAGACTGATGATTAGGGCACTAACTGGACACATGGAGGACCCACACTTACATGCCTGTTCTGTATTAGGAGAAGCAGGAACTTTGATCTCTCCTATTCCAAGTTAGTGCCTAATCACCACACTTTTTAACTATTCTGAGGCAATAGTTGTGTGTCTCTTTCATTTTCACAAAAAGAGTGGAAATTCTCAGGTTCATTCCTCAACTAAATGAAAAATTCTGAAACCTCAATGCTTTTCAAGAAGTGTAGTTGTTGTTTTCCAACTAGTCTGATGTATGAGCCTCATTTAGTCCCAGGTTAGCCTCTGTGGCCTATGCTTATCAGTATTCTATACTCTGCAGTTCTGGAAGTTAGGGGCAATCTCCATCTCTTCAGTGGCCATGTAACCTTTCTAGTATTACACAGAAACCCATTCTCAAGGGAACACTTTATCCTAAATTACAATCAGGTTATTGGGGAGCTGGAATAGGATGCACTCATCTCCTGCACGCACCCCTTAGTCTATGTGCATGTCCCTGAACTTTCTTTCTTTATGGGGTGAATCTTTTGTAGCTCAGCCCTCTGGCCACGCCACACACAGTCTGAACATGGATAAACAAACTCCTTCCAGGTCCTGCAATATTCCATGGGATCAATCCCTGAATGGTCACAGCCATGGTATGGGGCCGTGTCCTCTGGGCTTCCTCCCAAGACCCTTTTCACCTGCCTTGACCTATGTGAGCCTCGCTCTCTAACTGGTCCTCAAAAAGAGTTCAGTTCCCCTTCTGGGATACATTAAAGCCAGGCCACTTTTTCAGTGGCTGGTAAGGGGGATTTCAGCCCAGACTTTACTCTGGGTCCAGCCCAGACACCCTGTAAGTATCAGCCATCATCTGTGTTCATTTTCTTAAGCCACATGACTGCTTGAATTCCCTGAGCCATTTTCCCATGGCTCCACAGCAACTTTACTTTTATCTCAAGAGTCTTGTCTTTGTACAGTCCCAGCAATCAGCCCAGAGCTCTTTCTTGTTCTCCCCAGCTTCTGTCCACATTGCCTGTTCAAGTTCCTTCTGGTTGCTCCCTCAAACAGTGAGAAACATTAACCACACTCCTTCACCTCCTGCAAGGAACTTCTTGACCCTGACTCTGCAAATTCTTTTTATAGGGTCCTTCTAGCCATTGACTGTCTGCTCCCTGCAACCTCTCTGATTGGATCCTTCTCCTGCAGTCACTCTAATCCATTTGAAGGACCTTTCCACTGCTCGTCTCCTGAGCTGAATGTGTCAGGATCCCGAGGCCTCCAGCAGGGAGCATTTGGTATGACTCCACCTTGTCAGAGGGGTTAAGAAACACTGAGGTTTTAATAGAGAATAATCATTGATCTTAAAAGTCCGTGTGATGAGTGATTCATCTGCCATTATGTAGGGTGTGGTATTGTAGGTTTCTTCTCACCATTGCCCTCCCAATCAGCCATCTGGATCTGCTGCTGATCCCTATTGTCTTGTGACTCAGCCCTCTGGCCAAGTCTCATTTCAGTCTTGCTTCTTTTTGTGCAAGTCAGAACGTAGTTAAATAATAGCTCAGCAGCACTGTCCCAGGTCTCCAGCTTCACTCTAGTCCCCCTAGTTCTTAAGACCTTTGTCTCAAGTTTTTACCAGGCCATTAGTTGATGGCCTATATAGCAACCCAGTCCCTTCCTCTACCCTGGATTATAGTCCAGGGACCCTGTAGCAGGTAACCAAGCTTTTACCTTTCAGACCTCCTGCATCTTCCCAGAACTTCTTACTTCAACTGGCAAGGTGCACTATAAGGGTGAAAAGTGTAATGAATTCCATGTGGAAAAAACCCTGGCATATTAAATCTTTTAACCATCAAGGCAGTACAAAAACTCTCCCAGTGGCAGCTCTCGGCCTTTTTCCATAGCTTTACTAGCCGTCAGAGAAAAAGTATCACATAAAAATTATACAACCATGGCCTCCCTCCTTTCAAGAGATACCTTAGGAGCTATAACCTGGCTCAGTATCTTCAGGGTTATTGGGCAGCAGTCTCAGGAACCCTCAGGCAACATCATTCTATGCAGTATTCTGTCTGGGACCTAAAAGAGAAAGACCCCTCTGGTCTGATTTTTCCCTTTTAATGCTCCTGTTCAAGACTGGCATGTCACATCAGCATGGCAGGTTGGAGTAGGGCTGTTTGACATACACGTTGATACTGAATTTTACTTTTATGATTAATGAATACAACATGATGAAGTAATTGTAGCAACTACTAACCAAAGTTACAACAGATACCACTCACTGCTGGAATAGATTCATAGATTAAAATTAGATATTTTAATAATGTATGATTTGTTATGACTAATTTTTTAAAAATTCCATTTGAAATCACAAAATCACAAAAATATTACTTTTGTGGCATCTGGTCATTAGTAATATTTTATATTAAATGGACATTAACCAATGTTAAATACAGTGGAAATTCTATAGATTTACAATAATTGTCATAATGAAAACAACAGAGTCCCGAGGCACTTTTAAAGACTAACAGATTTATTTATTGCATGAGCTTTTGTGGGAGAAAATCCCACTTCGTCAGATGCTTTGACTCTGTTGTTTTTCTGCAACAGACTAACATGGCTACGCCTTTGGAACTTGTCATAATAAAGTAAGAGTTCAATGAGCCTCATTATATTGCACTTAATACCACAAAATTAATAATGATTTGTTTCTCTTTTTTATGTTTTGCCTAATCAGAATTATGTAATTTAAACAACAGAAAACAAAAATTCCAACCAGCTAAAACAATGTCAAGTAGATACAGCACTATCTAATGAAATGTGAAGCTCTTCTATGGGGCAGATGCAGGAATTTATGAGTTTCAGTTAAAAGTAAATTAAATCAGTTAGAAAAAATCATGTCCTGCTCAACTCTGCAAAACTGCTTCAACTTCAATGGCCTGAGAATCCTCTATTTTTGAGCACCTTTAAAATATATGCAACCAAAGAACTCTAAAACAGACACATTAAAATTTCAACTATTCTCAAATCTAATTATCCAACTATTCAACTACCCAAAATCCAAGTGTCCAAAAATAAAAATAATTAAAATCTTTAAGTTGAGACTAAGCATGAAATATTTTAATTCAAGGAATGCTTTCTTTTTCCTTCTTCCACCCAACTAGGTATAAAACCCCCTAAAACTGACACTGAAAACTAACCAATTAATAACCAATAATCTGAATATAAATATTTTGGATGAATCCTGGACCCACTGAAGTTAATTGTACTTTTGCCATTTACTTCAACAGAGTCATCTCCCTGTTTCTGTCTCTTCATCTTTGAAAAAAAGTGGTATAAATGGAATTTATAACAAAGAGAAGGTTGTTTCATTAACAAAATTGACACTTTTTAAACCAAAGATTGAATAATGTGGTAAAGAGCCTGATACAAATCCATTTAAGTCAATGTAAAAACTTCACAAGATTACAGTAGACTTTGGAACACATGGTAGTAAGTGAATTAATTTGCACATTTTTTTTCACGTCTTCCTGCTATACAGTGTCAAATGATACAACATAGTAAGCTAAAATCCACAATAGTGTCAATGGGATTACATCAAGAATAAATATGGTACAATTGCTATTTTTCATTATTTGTTATATAGGAGAATAAATCTACTGTATAGTTTAAAGGCCTAATTCTTAGAACTTCCTTGTGTTTAGGAGAATGCACAACAAACTATTATTCCCATAGTAGAAGGAGTGCAACATACTTTCCCCTGTGTGGATAACCTGCTCCACTAACTGGTATGGAGGATAAACAGACTACTGGCCCTTCCTACTCAGCTTCTCATTCCAAACACTTTTGGGCAGTATGTATCACAGGGGTAGTAATTAGGCAGTAGTCTTTGAGCATGTCAGAGTACAGACTGTAATTTTGCATAGCCCTTATATAGGCTACACAAGGAAAGAGTTTCTTACTCCTCCAACTCTCCTTATCTCATGCATTTATAATGTTGTTGAGGAGATCATCTATTCCTTTAGGGCATAATTTATCCCTATTATTTTGCTATGACAGTTTTAGCTAACTTTGGGAAGGGTCTTGTTAAGCTGCATCCAGCTATTTCTTTATTACTGAGGGCAAGTGGAAAAAAATAGTATTCTGTTTGTTTCTTGGAGGAGTTCATGTGTTGATGTTTATTTCCAACCTGAAGCCATAATCCTCTGAAGCAACTGAAGATGGAAGATGTGACCAATGGAGAATGTAAATTCTTTAAAGAATAAATATAAACAATAGTTATGTTGAAACTCAAGATCTTGCTTTCATTCAGATATACTTACCATTTAAAGCAGAGTTTAGAAGATTCCAGAAAATTCTTAATAGACTCACTGAAATTAATAGAAATATTTCAGTATGAACTGAGCTATGTTCATAAAAGAAAGACCATTTTAAAAAAAAATATTGCTGTAAAATAAATATAAGAGCAGGATAAAAATTATTTTACAGTTAGCACTTTTAAAACTCCTTGGTCAAAGTTATGAGCTGAGATTTGGAAGAAGCCACGATATTTTAAGTCATCTTAGAGGACCAATTTTGGTCCTGATGCAAATTAGAGCAGCCACTGTACTGCTGTAATTTACATCAGAAGGAATTGTTCTTTAGAGGTTGTTCCACTGGGCAAAGGTTGAGTACATGGAAATCAAATTCTATCCTCTTCTCATAGTTGGCTTTCACACATCCCTGGCTCTGGGAAGAAGGGGACCAGAAGGGTCTAGCATAATTGTCAGCCTAGGATTTCTCTCACCCCATGGTTGAGGAACCTCCAGTTGTTCCTTTTGGCCAACTTTATTGTCATGTTACATTGCTCTGATTGTACAAAACAACATTATTAAGGCTAGGGATGTGGCTCCTCTTTAAAAAAACCTTTAGAATACCCTAATGAGATATAGAACACAGCTGGTTAAATAATGTTTTTTAAGCCTTATAGAATATTTTAATGAAAAAGAATTTAATGTAAAAATAAAATCAAAGTAAGGTAAAAAAATAAACACCAAATATTTTTAAGTGAATCAAATTCAGAAATGGCAGTGCCTCATGGAATAATAATTCCAGTGTCTCAAAATCTTTTTCCATGATGACCTATGGTACCCTGTCTTACTGCGCTTTGGTGGTGAATCATGGGAGTCCCAAGTCCATAACATAATCTGAGAGATAAAGTTCATAAAGGCATATGACATCCAAACAACAACTCTGAATAAGGCACTGTAACAATTCCAAATAGAAAATTTCAGTTTCCAGCCCAAACTTACTGGGTTGTGAATATTTGGGACTTCGATGAAAAGACAATTTTTTCCATGGAAAAGATTTCTTTGTGATAGAAAAATTATGTTTATCTAAAAATGCTCTTTTTAGTGGAAAACCAATTTCAACAGAATTTTTTTTAAATCAACCTGTGTATAGAAATCTGATTAGTTCCGTTTTACATACGAGGAAACTGAAGAATAAAATGCTTAGCTGTCTTGGCTCAAAGTAACACAGAAAGTCTGCAGATAGATGGGAAATAAAGAGTATCATACCCACAAGAAAAATGTTTTTTGGTTTTTTTACAGTGGAGAAGAAATACAAAATTGAGTCCCATTGGATTTGTTTACTTTTGGAAGAAAAATGAGCTGATAGAAATTTGCTTCAGATGATTTTCTAAATTTTGTATGCAGCATCAGCAGTTCTTTTATGTCATTTTTCCTTGACTTAAACGTCTAACACAGATGGAGAAACAGTCTATTATTTAATATACAACTAGGGAATTACACTGCAACTTATTTTATGAAACTCAATTTAATAAAGTATTTTCTCTCTTCCACACAAAACACATGCCAGAGTTTTACATCTGAATTTTTGAAGTCCCTACATGTGGATATGTGAGACTGAAATGAAACAAAAATAAATTGAAGGTTTGATTACACAGGGTACAATATTTTAAACACAATGTCAAAAGGTAATATTGGAATTTACTAAATATTTTAGAACAAATGCTACAGGGTCCAGTGATTTTTAAAAATGTATGAAATACTGCAAACCATCCTGTTTTTACAAAATTAAAATATTACAGAAAGCTATCTGAAATAGAATAAAACATACTGTTCAAATAAACTTTTCATCCATAAGATTATACATAGAGCTAATTTATTTGATGTGAAGTGTATTAAACTTATATCCGTACGAGGTATCTGGATCATTTATTTCAATAGTGGAAGATTGAACATTTTTTTCTGCAGGAATGGTTCTCTCTCTCTTTTGTACTTTTTGGATTACAATTCTAAGAAACTTCATTTCCAGGCTAAATGGATGGAATTTAACTTACCAAGACACGGTAACATTTTTCAGAATCTTTCTCTATTATTATCTTGTTTAGTTGTGAGAAGCTGGCTTTGCATCTCCATCTATAATTTCCCTCTTAAGATCCTTGTTGTGTATATGTAAGGATCCATAATTGAAGTTTGAATAATTTCAATGGATTGGTGACTTGCTGCAGGTGCTAGTAAACTAACAGGCAACATCAGGTTCATCTACATTTAGGATGGTGGCATGCACAGGCCAGACATTGTACACCCAGCTAGCACAGGTAATGATAGCAGTGTAAACAGTAAGGCATGGCTTAGATGAGCAGAATAGAGATGAGTGTTTTACATGCCCAGACCCTACACCTAGAGTATATACCCTATATAGTTTCCTACACACCCAAACAGTGCCTCCCATGGCTACATTGTTATTTTTAGTAATACTGTGTTGCACTTCATTCCTCCTGTCAGAGACTTTCTTTGGAGCATTGAAAAGATCTGGAAGCTCCTTGCTGCCAGAGCCTTTCCCCACTGCTTCCCTCCTACCAGAGGCTACACTGCTGTGTGTAATTGCATATCACAATGACAAGTATAGATGCAGCCTACCTTTCGCTGTGGCATATGTCTATGTATGCCCTACCCACCACTATAAGTGTATAAAAGGCATAAGATACATTGGATCTGATTACTGTGTTTTCTTGGGCTCTCTACACTGTTTAGGAGCAGTGCTGTTATAAAATTGTGATACTTATACATTTTAAGATACCTAGACATTTTATGTTAGCATGAGTAGATAATAGTTTAGCTTAGCATAAGTGAGCAACAGTATTGAAGCCTTAGGCCATGGGAAGGTAAACTTATAACCCCTTACCCCTCTGGGGGTCCGAGAAGCTTCAAGAGACGCAAACATCCTGCTTCGAAAGAAAAAAAAGACCCCTAGAAGCTATAAATCTATTGGTGATAAGGTAAAGAAAGAAACAGACATCCTGCTGCAGGAAGAAGTAAGAAAAACATAAATGAGGAAGACAGGACCAATAAGGGTGAAGGTCAGGCCAGGCGCAGCTGAAGACCTGCGAATTTGCCCTATCGCTAATTGGACAATGTCATAATCAAGGGGTGTACCTGAGCAGTCTTTGAAGGGGTTAATCGACAATAAAATGTGCAAACACAAGCCTGTGGGGGTGCTCCTACTCTGTGTGGTACTGGAGTCACCCATCTGCAGATGCTAAATAAACTCAGTGCTCAGGAAAGAAGGCTGGCTTGCATCAGTCACATCCTGATCCAAACTCAACAGCAAAGTAGTGCAAAATAATACTGACCAGCAATGACTTGGGTTTGGTGGCAATAGAACAGTATTCAGTTGGAACAAGAGGCCATAAGAGTTCTGACGCAGATAACTCAGTCTTTCATGGGCAAAATTTGGCTACTGTAATTCCTGCAAGACAGCATCAGGGCCCCCCCTTCATCACACAAAGGAAAAATCAGAATGAAATGACATTAATATATAGTTGAAATTTCTATCCTGTGGGAAATTCTGTAACATCACAACATTTTATTTTTTTTATTTTTTTCTCCCAAATTGAGATAAAAAGGTTGAATTGTAAACTTTTTTTGTGGAAGAGAAATTCTGAGAAAATTCAATTTGGAAGTGCTGAAAGATTTTTGACTGAAATAAAACATTGACATTTCAGTTTGTTGAACTGGCACAAAACTTCATTTGGAGTCAGTTCGGTATTAAACTGCATTTTGACTCTGAGATGCAGTGCATCATGGTAATCCAGGAGCCTGGTGCTCTCTGTTTACCCTTACTGGCCTGACTCCCAAGTCAGGCTACATCTCCATAATGCACCCAGGGCCACATGACACTTCATGCAGCTAGATCAAAGGAAAATGCATGTTGAATTATGAGGGATGTGTTCCTACAGGGAGCCTATCCTGTCAGAGTGAATGGGAGGCTGAACTAAAACTTCTGTAAGACAGATTGTGTTAGTTTAGTACTTCAGTTAGAATATTTAAATTTTGAAATGACTTGAAAATTTGTACTTTAAATTAGCTCAATAAAGTACTGAAGTACTAAACTAACACAAAATGAAATACTGCATTTCAATTTTTCTAATGGGAAATCTCACTATCTCCAACTAAATCACAGTTTTCCTCTGCTTAATTGTGATTTTGTGGAAACTGCAGATTCCCTCATAAAATCATACCAGCATAAAATTCCAGATCAGCTCTAATACACCTATTTCCCCCTTTCATTTTATCCCCAGTCTAGCAAGGTACTTAGGTGTTTGATTTAATGAGCATAGTAGTTCCACTAAACCAAAGATAAATAAATGCTTAATTGATCTTCTAGATTAGAACCTACTGTCATTTGATGTACGGGGCTGTCTGTACGGTTAGGACTGAACATGGTTATCTCCAGTGAAGCAGTGCTAGTAAATTCTGCAGTCATTAAAGAGGGAAAGTCTGTTAAAAAAGCAAGTGTAATACTTTACCATAAAAGTGGTATGAGCTGTACTTATCTTGATCACTCATGGATGAAAGTTCCACTAAGGATATCTTGCACATGTTAGCCTCACAGTCCTTATTGATTGGAATTATAGCTGTAGGTCATAGGAAAAAATGGGAGGCAGCGGAATGGGAAAGTGATTTCTGGTAACTGGGGCAAGTTAGGAAGAGGGTTTTGAACCAATTCTGGAGTTGAGCAACACTTATTTTTCATTCCCATCTTGCCAGCATAATCATTTCATACTCCTTATAATGCTATATTATTTGTTGAGCATTGACAATGTGCTTGGCTCTTTAGAAAATACATATAACAGGAGACCCTACCCTAAAGATCTTACAATCTAGATTCTAGATTTAGTAGCATATTTAACAAATGTATCCTTTTCACCATTTTTGGCATAAGGAAGATTATGGTTTTGTTTTCTTCCTGGAAACATTTTTCCATCAATGCTCCAAGGAGGAGTAACTTAAATCAGAGAAGAACTAGATTTTTAGTCAAACGATAATGTTCCCTCGTTATGAAACAAGAGAGACTGTGCTGCAGTTGTTAGTTAAATGTTGAGACTGGACAGGTAAAATACTATAGATAGGATTTGTTTGTTTTTAGATATAGCTAACCACCAGAAGGGAAGAGCTTGGCAAAGGAGCGGTGTAATGCAAGGGTGGGGGTAGGGTGGGGGGAGTGCAAGTGCAGACATACATTGGAATTAAAAGCAAGAGGAGAGAGTAAACAAATTAAACAGGCATCACCTTTCTGTGGCTCCTGAGATTATTCCGGTGTAAGAGAATGACAAATAAATCAGCCATAAAATCCCATTTTTAAGTGTGTGTAAAATGTGGATGGGAATGTTTTAATTTTTTTTGTTTTTAATCTGTGGAAAGAAAAAGTGTACAGGTGGGGGTGTCCACCAAATCTATTCTAGAAAGTTAGTTGGGAAAAAAAGTAGTAAAAGGGAAAGACCAATGTTATAAAGATGCCCACCATGTTTATTTTTATGCAAACAGAGTGCAGCAAGAGGCTAAGACCAACTAAAGTAATAGCAGCATCTTCATTTCTCATTTAGTTCTAGGTGATCTCACTCACATGATTTGAGCCATTATCCCTCACTGCTATGTGGTGGCAAAGAAGTGAGGAAAGGGAACCGTGGGAGTGGTCAAGAAGAACTGGGAGATACCAGAGGTGACAAAGAAGGAAGAAGAAAACACTAAGACAAACACCACAGGTTTCAGAGTAATGTATGGTAGTTTGATAAGACTCCCTTGAGGTATTGCAAGATAGATGTCAGATGCTAAAGTGCACCTTCCATTCCCCTTTGCCACACTGAAAACCAGGATACCTTTGTATTCTCAAATACATATCTGAGCATATAGCGGGTGAAAAATTTCAATTTAGCTTAACTTTCTTTTCAAGGACTGGTGGGGTATATATGCAGATTGTACAAAATGTGGCATTTGTTAATTTGTTTCTCATTGCCACTTGAAGGAATCAATATGTTTCATGTATTCTTGCTTTTAGTATTTTGCATACTGTGCTCATTATTTAGAATATCCCTCTTTTTAGAACCTAATTTATTTTTCCATACAGAGATTTGTTGCTACATTATTTATTTTATATTATTGTGAAATATGTAGATTAAAAATACAGAATCAAGAATGCGAGTAAACAGCAGCAGTGAGGAAACTTGCTTTATGTTTAAATGATGGTTCTGTACTGGTGGATTCTTTGACTTTTTTCCCCATGGAAACACTACTTAGTAAGCCAAAAATGTATTTTAATTATGTTTCCAATGAGGAGCAATTATTTTTTAAAAAGAGGAGAAAAGTTTGATAAAATGCAAAATAGATTTAACTAATCCAAATGATTTTTAAATGTTTCTTGGACTCAAACAACCACTACAATTTCCCAATACCTAGATTTAAAATTTATAATTATCATTTCAAGAAAGTGAATCCACATTAAATTAAGAACTAAAAAAAATCCTTACAAAGTAGTAGGTGCTGAGGGCCTGGTTGTATTAATACAAAACAATTAATTTGGCTGAACCATGAAACTATATTAGATCTGTGGTTTTAGATACTTCTCCCATTTCAGTAGATGCAATTTTGATTCCATAAGGCACTAAAAATTGAAGCTTTCCATGTAATTGTTTAAAATTGTAATTGTATTTTAATTGTGAACAAAATATTTTTTCTATTATATTGTGTTCAAAATGGAACTTTTAATTATATTAAAACTAGATAGATATATCCAGTTTTCAAGTAAACAAACTGACAATTCTGATGTGGTTTCAATAAAAAAAATCTGATAAAGAAATTATTCTTTAAAAGTCAGTTTTTAGTGAAATAATATTTTTTTTCCTAGAGAAAACAACTATTTAAAGAAAGGTATCCTCCCAAATCCTGACTTTTAGACTACTACTTTAGTTTTATATAGCTCCTACCATCCAAGCAATTCACAAGCATTAGTGATTTCACTTTACTCCCTCATTGATTTGTAGATTAGATTGGCATATAAATAGATTAAAGACCAGGTGTGGTCTCCCACACAGGCAAGCTACATTTAGTAATAAATGGTTACTTATTCCAAAAATCACAAAATACTCTGGGGTTGCTTCAAGCTCCAAAAGACTTACTCCAGATGAATTGATATCTTAGATCTCACACCAAAGATAACATCTGTAAGCTATCCTGTAATAAACTAACTAAAGATTTATTAACTATGGAAAAGAAATTAAAAAATAAATTATAGATTCAAGCAAGCAAACATACATATACAAATGAATTTCAGCCTGTGATTCAAAAAGTGACAGATGTATTAATTTGTCAGCACTGAATGTTTTAGGGCTTAATCCATGTGGATCCTGGAGACGTGTGATTATCATTTCTTAACTCCAGTCCTCATTATTTTCTAGTCCTTATTTTCCTCATCCAGAATTCAAACCAGCAGGATAAGGCCTTGTGCACATACCTCTCCATGGATGGATTGGACAATTAAAAGTTTTATCCTCTGATTATAGAATCATAGAAGATTAGGGCTGGAAGGGACCTCAAAAGATCCTCTGGTCCAACTCTTTGCTCCAAAGAAACCCAACCCCAACCAAATCATCACAGCCAGGGCTTTGCCAAGCTACACTTAAAAAACTTCTAAGGATGGAGATTCCACCACCTTCCAAGGTAACCTGTTACAGTGTTTCGCCACCCTCCTAGTGGAAAGATTTTCCTAATATCCAACCTAGACCTCCCCCATTGCAACTTGAGACCATTGCTCCTAGTTCTCCCCTCTACTATCACTGAAGACAGCTTAATTCCATCCTCCCTGGAACCCCCTTTCAGGTAGTTAAATGCGACTATTAAATCCCCCCTCATTCTTCTCTTCTGCAGGTTAAACAAGCCTAGTTCCTTGCTGCCCTCCACTGGGCTCTTTCCAATTTGTGTACGTCTTTAACTGCACAAGGATTTCTGGCCCCGTGCTCCCTTCGCCCCGGGACCCACAGGGTCTGGGCAAGAAGGGAGAGCGCTCCAGCTGACAGAGGAAACCCCGGGGTCCTTGAGTGATCCCGGGCAGAAGGGAGCCGGGAGTTCCCCCGCGGCATCTCAGTCCCGGCAGAGCCAGTTGTGCGCCGGCTGGCTCTGCTAGGACAAACCGCAATTGGCTTCTCGGTCCCTGCAGAGCCAGCTGGCTCTTGCCGGGACAAGCCCTGGCTGTGGAGCCCTTTTCCCCGGGACCGCGACTCCTCTGGCAGGGAAGCTGTGGGTCTGGGGAGAAGGGAGCAGGGGCTCCCCAGGGGACCAGGGAGCCACGGTGGCTCCCTTCTGCCAGGGAGCCATGCGGGGCTCCCTTGTCCCCCCGCCCTAAGTCGACCAAGTGAAGGGGAAGAACTGCAGGGCAAGAGTGCTGGGGGAAGGAGAGCAAGAGATCAGGAATCTGTGCCCTGAATCTCTATTCTATAGAGCAGAGTACCTGGCCTAATGACAAGTAGATCAAGGTTTAGGTGAGCCAGAAAACCAGCATTTTTTCTGGAGAAAGAGGAGCAAACCTATCTCCACCAAAAAGAGAATTCTGGGAAAACTCCCAAAGTGAAAATTTGAGGAGATTCCTTGTTTCTTACATGGGAATAACACGTGTAAGGAGAGATTTGGCTCTAAGTGACCTGACCAAAATCATTCAAGAAAAATGTGGCACAATCCAAATGGAATTCAGGTTTCCACTCCCAGATGTTTTCTTTAACTATAAGACCATCATACATCCCTCTTTCCTCCCCATTCACTACTGTCTCTGAGATTAATCCATGGGGATTAGAGGTTCTCAAACTAATATCCAAAAGTGTTTATTTTCTAGGGGGATCTTGAAAGTTCCAAGAAATTTTTCCTTCCTCAAATAGAAGTTAACATTTAGAATATTTTTGTTTGAATTTAGTAACAGCAAATGGTAGGGGTGTCATCAACTCCCCCTAAAGCTCTCCACAATAGTCAGAAAAGTTCTTTGGTGAGAAAATTGCAAAACAGCACTCTGGAGTAGAAATCTTTACTCATGAACTCCTTTTTATAATCAGCTTTAGTTGTACTCAAGATTATTTTAACGAGATTTTTTTTCCCCTTAACAAAATTCAACCCTCATTACCTGTGTATATGGAGTTTTATCTTTACAATGATGCATGGATGTTAGTATCATTCAGTTGATTCCTTGCAGTCATGTACCCAAAGACAGAGTAAAGTTGTATAAGCCACAGCAGCAAAATAGATGGTTAAGAAGATCTTTACAAATGTTACCCCTACCAAAAACAGTTTGATTTTAGTGGGTTTTTTAATTAATAGCACAATACAATGCATAATTCACAAATATACCAAAGGAATTCACCCATTTACAATGAGAATATCATAAATAATACAGATAATAAACTTGCAAGTGTAGCAATAGGATTTTTAAATTAAAAGCGATTTTTAATTTGAATAACAAAAGTTCTTTATCTTGCAGACTTGACCTCCTTTTCATGTTATCCCCTTTTACCTTCATAAACACAATGAGCACTAGTCCTTAGAGGTCACCATCAAAATAATTACAAAGAAGCTGATTTGCCTTGTGCCTATAAAAAATTTAGGTCAGTAATTCATTCACTACTTGAATCTACCCAGAACATCTCTCAGACTCCTAATTATACAGGAACATTTTAGCATACTTTATTATTATATACATGTTGCACATCAATTGAAATACATTAAAACATTAAGATTGCACAGTCAAGGAACCAGAAGATAGAAAATATTAGAATTGAGGTTGAATGTACATCTTTAACGTGGTCTCCTTCTATTATGTTATCACATAACTAGATGATCATATACTATTTTATCCACAACAACCCTTCAGTTCTTGCTCTATCCCCACACCTCCCTGTATATGTTTCTGCCTCCCTGCTTCTAATTTCCTTCCTCCACTGATCCTGCCCATCCATTTCCACGTGCCCCTCCCACAGATCTCTTATCTTTCCTGCACCCTATTCTTTATCCCTCTGCATTTGAACTTCCACCTTTCTCTGCACATTGTCTGGACTCCATCAGGGGGACAAGTGCAAGCATAACAGAGTCTTTCAGCTCTCAGTTCCTGAACCCAGTGCCACAGTAACATTGGCTGCTGGAGGAGCAAACTAGAAGGAAAGTCCATCTCAGCCATTGCAGCCCCAGGACAGAGTTGGCTTTAGTCACTCTATTGGGATGGTTCATGCACAGTCTTGTCACATATAGGAGCTATGATGCGGTAGAATGTACTTGGTGCAAACAGCATCTCTGGAGAGTTTAGTTGCCAAACTAACAAGTCTCTATTGAGAATATGCTAAATGAGATTTTTCAAAAGATTACAATTTCACCAAATTGGGCTTTTTTTTTTTTACAAAGATGACAAAAGGCACATTCCTGATATGAGAGCACTCCCAATCAAATTTCAAGTCACTGTTACAAAACATGGAGGCACTAGAATATCTCAAATGAAATGGCTGTGACAATTGTTTTTAGCATGGGCAAAACAATGTATTTCCATCTAACCCCACTCTCAGCAACAACTGAACCATTTTAACTAAAACCTTTCAAACAAATTGAAGCCTGAGGCAGACACCTGGCATGAACAATTTCATTTCAAGCAGTAGCAGATATAAGCAGCTGAAACAGGGTCTTATAATGAAAAATGTTAGGCAACTTTAACTACAGGCATCATCACCTATAATATATACAAAGAGAGCAACTAAGGCATAGATCCTTAAACCCTTGTGCATGTGAAGTAGATATGACTTATGTATAGGCTTGTTTTTTAAAATATAAAACTCTTAAAATTTGGGTTTTAATATATTTGTCACTATGCTTAAAGCAATTAAAGGAATTAGAAAAATTTGTCACAAAGGAAAAAAGATGAAGAATATTGGTGACTACTAGCAGATGAATGAAAACATATCACCAGCTCATTTTATTTATTTGTTTTAATTGTCTTATTTTCCAGTCAATGACAATATGGTTACACAATTATAATTACACACTATATTAATACAAATTAGAATATATGAATAAAATATATTTGAAAGATAATAAAGCTTTATTGACATCCTACAAAGATAATTTACTATCCTAGTGGTCTTTTTAGGAAATCTTGTCTGAAAGAAATAGCTAATACTATTGCATTATCTGATGTGACAGGTATTAAACTATAATCCCTCCACTGTGTAATGCAGACAAATGACAATTTGAAATACTTAACATAACTAAAGATGTGCAGGTGCTGAATTAGTCATTTTTGGAAAGCATCTGACTAATACCCTCTTGCCAAATCTCCTCTAAAATGTGTTTGTCAATTATTCACATTTATTTATTTTTTCTCTTATTGCAGGAAGTGATGGTATGCTGTATGAAAAATCTTTAAGTAAAGGTCCTTAGTCAGTATTTCCACAATGTGCAGATATAGCAAAAACCTGTTTTTTCCCCCTGGATCCCGCTTTGTGAATAATTTGGTAATATATTCAAAACTGTAGAGAAAAGAGCCTGATCCTAATGTCACTGTGACAGGGGACACTCTCCTCTTAAGTGCATCCTATCAGCTGGGCGTGTTGCTTTAATCCTTTTTTTCTCTGCGCTTCAGTGTCCCTTATAGGTTGACAGCATCACTAGGAAGGTCTTCACTGATTCAGACCTCCAGCCAGGTCACACAGTCAAAACTGGACGAACCCTTTCTGGAGGCAGCAAAAGCCCAAAAAGCTCTCTGCTTTTATCAGAGTCTTCAGCCCCATCTCTGAGCCCTTTAATTATTACCCTTTACTTGGGCTTCCAAAGGAGCTTTGTCTCACACTCAGGGCATGGACCACTCCAGCACAGTTTTGTGGGAAGTTCCAACTTCGGGACCATATAAACAGCAGCCACATACCACTATCTCAAGTTCCTTGTTGCTATTCCCTTGGCCTTTCCCCATGGAGCTCCTTGATCTTCACCCTTATCTCTGGACTGACATTCTCAATCCTCTTCCTCCTTGCTGAATGCACAATGTCACCAGAACCCATTGTCTGGTTCTCTCTCAGGCTCTGTGACCAGTAAGGAGCACCTTTTCTTGCTTCTTTGGTTCCAGCCAGGAAATAGCCTGCTCAGACCTTGAAGCTCTTTTTATCTCACTATGGTGGGCTCAGTTTGGTGATTTCCATAAGTTCCTTTGTGGCCCTTTGATGGAAGTACCACTGTCCTATTATACACCTCCACAGTTATTTACTCTAATTTTATGCTGGCATTATTTCAATTAATCCAATGAAGATTTTTCTCCAGACCTCCACCAGTGTGATTATAGTCAGGCCCAAATTAATATTTTTTTAAAATATCTTCCTTCTGTGATGAACTATTTTTGAGTAGGTTCCTACTCTAGGGTCTTGTGAGCTAAGGATGAGAAAGTCTCCACAATACTAAAAATTTCATTCTTTTGAGGCACTGTAGATTTGATCAAATGTTGTGGTATCTAGAATGTTACCCATCAGTTTCTTGATGGTTTTATATTGTTACGGAACTTATTCCAAGATGACTAGACAAATTCTATCAGTGAAGACTGAAGGATACAACTCACAAGAATCGCCACGTAGGAAGCTCAGGTGCAGAAAAAAATTCTCAGTTCATGAGACTCGTAATTTCTTTTGATTTTGAAAGTTAGTTTGAACCAGTAGCTCTTCAGTAGATGGAGAAATAATGCTATTCCTTAAGAAAGAAAATAATAAAGAACAATGATCAACCCTTGTGTTTTGGATTTTTATGACTTCAGTACTGTAAACACTCCATATTGCCTCCTCAGAAATACTGAACAAAGCCTACTATATGTTCTGAGCATTGGGACCAGTATTCAAATAGAAAGGTAAGCTAAGAAAAGCATGCTACTGAGCTCTAGGCACTACAACTTCAGAAAAGGCAAGATGTCATCTTGCAGAAATGATGTGCATTACAGCAGTATCAGATGAATGCAGTCAAGCTCCAAGAATTGAAGGTATCACTGTTCACTGGCTCCTTCCTTGTCACATTCCATAAGTATCTGGAAACCAAAGTACCTGAACATAACATATACAAGTTTCCATGTTTTAGAGAGGTTATTGGAACCACTTCCAGTGAAAGAGACAAGGTAAAAAGACTATTTCTGTGCTTTTTTTTTTCCCCCCCCAAATGAATAGTTGGCCAATAATAAAGACATTAAACAGGTTGCATAATTTTTAATAATGCAGAGTGGAACAAGTTCTAGAACAGACCATTGCTAATATTCTGATGTGCACACTCACCCTATATGGTTTTAAAAGCCAAATTTTCCAACCCCAGTTGTCTGTGTTTCTACTCTCTCATACAATCTGGATGGGGAAGGAAGGGAGAGTGTGTGTGTGTGTGTGCACATGCACACGTGTATTCAGCAATTTACTGATTGTACAAGTATCACACCAATGAACCTGGAATAATGAATCACATACACATTATATATACAGCACATACGAAACTTAACTTCCTTAACTTGCTGACGAGCATGCTGTGGGAAACCGTATCAAAAGCCTTGCTAAAGTCAAGGTATACCACATCAACGGCTCTTCCCGCATCCACAAATCCAGTCATCTCATCATAGAAGGAAATCAGGTTGGTCAGGCACGATTTGCCCTTGGTGAATCCATGTTGACTGTTCCTGATCACTCTATTTTCCTCCAAGTGTTTCAGGATGGATTCCTTGAGGACCTGCTCCATGATTTTCCCAGGGATTGAGGTGAGGCTGACCAGTCTGTAGTTCCCCGGATCCTCCTTTTTCCCTTTCTTAAAGATAGGTACTATATTTGCCTTTTTCCAATCCTCTGGGACCACCCCCATTTGCCACGAGTTCTCAAAGATAATGGCCAGCGGCTCTGCAATCACTTCCCCCAACTCCCTCAGCACCCTCGGATGCAGTTCATCCGGCCCCAGGGACTTGTGCACATCCAATTTCATTAAGTGTTCCCTAACCTGACTTTCCATCACCGAGGGCCGCTTTTCTCTCCATTCTGCGTTACCCCATGTAGTAGCCTGGGAGCTGGCCCTCCCTGTGAAGACTGAAGTAAAAAAAGCATTGAGTACTTCAGCCTTTTCCGCATCATCCTCTACGAGGATGCCTGCCCCATTCAGTAAGGGACCTATACCACTTCTGATCCTTTTCTTGTTGCTGATATACTTGTAGAACCCCTTTCTGTTATCCTTCACATCTCTTGCTAGCTGCAACTCCAATTGTCTTTTGGCCTTTCTGATTTTATCCCTGCAGTCCCGAGCAATATCTTTATATGCCTCCCTTGTCATCTGCCCAAGTTTCCACTTCTTGTAAGCTTCCCTTTTATGTTTCAGCTCCCCGCAGAGTTCCCTGCTAAGCCACGCTGGTCGCCGTCCACATTTGCTGTTCTTTCTGCACATCGGAATGTTATCTTCCTGTGCCTTTAACAGGGTTTCTTTAAAATACAGCCAGCTGTCTTGGACACCTTTCCCCTTCAGATCAGCCTCCCATGGGACCCTGCCCATCAGCTCCCTAAGGGAGCCAAAATCTGCTTTTCTGAAGTCCAGGGTGTGTGTTCTGCTTCTTTACTTCCTTCCATTGACCGGGATCCTGAACTCTACCAGCTCATGGTCGCTGCTGCCCAGGCTGCCATTTACTTCTACTTCCCCGATCAATTCTTCTCTGTTTGTGAGCAATAGGTCTAGAGGTGCAAGGCCCCTAGTTGGTTCCTCCAGCATTTGCACCAGGAAGTTGTCCTCAATATTCTCCAAAAACTTCCTGGATTGCCTGTGCACTGCTGTATTATCTTTCCAGCAGACGTCAGGATAATTGAAGTCCCCCATAAGAACCAGGGCCTGCGACAACCTGGAAACTTCTGTTAGTTGTCCATAGAACGCCTCATCCACCTCCTCTTTCTGCTCTGGTGGTCTATAGCAGAGACCCACCACAACATCCCCCTTGTTGCATTCTCCCCTAAACTTAACCCATAGACTTTCAACCATCTTGTTCCCACTTTCATAGTGGAGCTCTGAGCAGTCATACAGCTCTTTTACATATAGCGCTACTCCTCCCCCCCTTCTTCCCTGCCTGTCCTTTCTGAACAATTTATATCCATCCATGGCAGTGCTCCAGTCATGCAAGTTATCCCACCACGTTTCTGTTATTCCAATTATATCATAGTTCCTTGTCTGCGCCAGTACTACCAATTCTTCCTGCTTGTTTCCCAGGCTCCTCACATTTGTGTACAGGCACCTAAGATACCGGGCCCATTGCCCGACTTTGCCCTGTCGATTCTCCCTCCTGTCGCATCTTCCTCCTTGCAATTTCTCCCGGTGTCCTCCTTCCCACTTGCCTGAGGTATTATGACTTCAGCAGGAAATAAAAAACAATTATTTGATTTCCCCCCCCCCAGTTCCAACTACCCTCTCTTTTATTCCTGCTGTTACAGCCCCAGCACCCCCCAAGTTCCATCCTTTCCCCCAGGTTTCCCTCAGTTTCACTTACCTGTGGGCCTTGGTCACCTTCCCCCTTCGAACCTAGTTTAAAGCCCTCCTCACCAGGTTAGCCAGTCTGCTTCCAAATACGCTCTTCCCCTTCCTGGATAGGTGGAGTCCATCTCTGCCTAGCCGTCCTTACTTAAGTTTCTAAAGAGTCTAAGGTTCTGCTTTTCAGTCATAGTTCATGGCATCAACAATGAATGAAGTGTCAAAGATCAATAAATAATAGATGCTTTTTGTCTGGAGGCATGATTTTACTGTGTTGATTTGCTCCCCCCCAGTCAATTGTATCAAAGATGCCTCCACTGAGGCTATGTATGTTGACTCAACAGCAAGTTAAGAGCACACTGATGTTTTGGATTTATGATACACTTTATGGCTACACTAAAGAGACAGCTTGTATTTAACAGATTCAAAGGTTTATTCATAAAGTCAATTTTACATCAACTGCTAGACCTACAGTCTGTATTATGTCAACATTTCTACTTCTTGGTATACCTTCATGAGAGAAAATGTTATTTCCTGGCACCTAATAGCAATATTATATATGTTTTTATTCAGTGTTTTATATCAACTTCTCAACATGAAATCTGCAGCAAACAGAGGCTTCAGTTTCTAGATAACAGCCAATGACACTTTATCTGAACTCCATAGTATCTGTCTTCCTATGCTGAAGGACTGTTCTGCTTTGAGTACTTAGCATATGTTATCTGCACATAGCTGTTATAGTTTGGTGCTACAAGTGTGTGGTGATACTTCTCACTCTAACCTGCGTAGTGTGAATGCTTCTTGATTTCAGCACATAATATGTCAACAACTCATCACAAACTCCAACTTTGTGGGCCAGCTCTGCAATGATGCCATGAGCCTCAAGTCCTTTATATCTGATAGACAAAGGTCTCAACACAGAACTTTCTAAGTCCAGTCCAGGCTCCAGTTTAACATGTGTCCTTTTGAACCAGATACATAGGTCAGATTGATCAGCCATTTTCGATTCTCAGAAAATCTGACGTGCTGCACTTTCACTCAAAAACTTTAAGTCTCCTGGTGAGGAAAATATCTTTATTTGTCCACAAAGAATTATTTGTCCCTGAACAGCTCTTCATCTGAACTGAGACTAAAGAAGAAGATGAGAAGTTCATCAGAATAACAGAGACCCTCCAAAAAACAAACAAACAAAAAAAATTAAGTACATAATCAACATATTGAAACAAACAAATAACAAAAATATATAATAATAAGTCTCCACTCAGAAATGTATCAAGATCACCGAGGTAAGATTTAAGAGCTGTTTCGGTGAATGAAACTGAGGTGATGTAGGAAACCATGACCTCAGGACAAAACCCACACTCTGATAAGCTACCAAGCTCTTTGCATTAACCCTGTGCTCCAGGAAGTAAGTTTGGAGCACTGAGGAAACTACCAAGAAGATGGCAAACAATTGAAAAGAACAGAGAATATTATCCCAACCTAACTGATTAATGGAGATCTGGAAACATCTGTGATAAAACAACTCCCATAGAAATCTCTTTTGCAGAATTTAATTTAGGAGAATTATTCCAAAGTGCTCCTAAGGACTGTAAATTTTTCTGTGCATGACACACAACGATTAGCTCTGCAAAATTCCAAAAGGATTTAAGAATTAGGGGGTTTCTGTGATATTCACTATCCAACCATTGGAATCTAATAAAAACAATATATTTGGAGAACTGAAGATTAGAATCTTTTACAAATGAAATTTAAAATTAAAGATCTATATCCTGAGAATAATAAACTATGATGGACTATTCATATACCTCTGCTGTGCTTCTGAAGTTCTGTAAGGCATTCACAATGCTCAAAGAAGCATGCCAATATGCTATTAATACACAACCAAACAGGCTTCTTCCTATAATAATTCCAGGAGCCTTAGCAGATTTAGAAGGATTTGGGGAGTAGCTGGGTCTCAGGCAAGGATCTGAATGAAGAAAGGCAAAAAGAGTAAGTAGTTTGGCAGACCAGGAAAGAGATAGAGCTCTAACTGTCAGGACACACACACACACACACACACACACACACACACACACACACACACACAATGCATTGCATTGCATGGAATGTCCACACAACTTAAGAAACTGAACTTCTGGGAATACTCAGCAATTGCTTTTTACTACACCAGCATAAATGAAATCCTGTGTAATCACCTTTTGAGTACAAGTAAAATTCCATCAAATTGGTAGGGTAATTGTTCACCTATGACTTATTTCAATGTCCCTGAACAACAGAGCAATGTGGATTACTTCCTTTATTATATCATGTTGTCTTTTCACAAATCAAAGATTTAAAATCGTATTTACTGAGGTTGAAAAATAGTGTTCATGTTTCTGGCAAGCCCCTATGTGATCGTTCTCTTTGAAACTTTGAAATTCTATGATATAAAAGTTCACAGGAGCTACACTGCATGCTTTCTTAAATTGAAATAGTTTCCTAATGTGGTTGCATTATAGCTGGTACAAATGACAAATGTGATCAGTGCTGCCTCTAGGTTATCCACTGATATTCTCCAAGAAATGAACATTTTTCTTCTGAAATATGTCATCACATATTTACCTACTGTAATTTAAAATTAATGTGAAATCATGTAATACCTAGAATTCACAGTGAATACTCTACAGTACATAAGTATAAGTAATAATCCATGTTCACATCTGATTCATATAATGGATAAAATGGAGGTATAATGGCCTGAGTTTGGGAGGTATCCCCTCTCCCCCAATTATCTTGATGATATCACGCCTAGGATTTCAAGACAATTATGACTTTGCCTAGTGCAATTCTTCATAGCTAAATCTGCTGTACTGTAGAACATTTCATCTTATTTTTATTATCTCTAATTTTTAAAGTTACATATATACAGAAGTATAAAAATGTTATAAAAACATACTGCTAGTTAAAATCTATTCACTAAAGCACAATGTTAGCGTTTTGTAAGTAGTGCACTCATAATACTTGCAACAGCTTCTATTTTAGTTTTGAAAATCATTCTATTGAATAAACTTTACTCTGGAGGTCTAAACATGGAGCAAGTACTCCTAAGCCACCATTGCTAATTACTCATTAATCCCCCAGAATGATATTTAAACAATGTGCAAAAGCTGAAAAAGGAAATTACATTATAGTATTATAAGATAAAATTTTCCTGGGAGTTAGAAGTTCAAGGCATGTTTTGTACTGGAAGTGTGTGCTAAAATTGTCAGAAACAAATAATGGAAATGCCAAGATTTAGGCAAGTCCATGAGGGAATCTCTCTGTGTGTGTGTGTGTGTGTGTGATGTGTTAACAGAATCATATTTTGAGAGAAACTTTTGGGTTCACATGTAATCTTCATTGGGATTGTTTTTATTATTTGTTCCTAATATCAGTCAACAAAAATTGAAATACAACATGTTACTCATTCAGGGGGGAAAAAGTTATACATGATTCCTTCCAGAACATTCTGTGAAGATTATGCCCTTTCGAAGAAAAAAATAAATAGGTGAGACTTAAACTTCAGTAGATCTCTACATGCTATAAACCAAAAGAAACCTCCACCAGAATGTGCATAGTACATTTAGGTCTGTATATTCAGAGATCTTGATGTGAATGGCAGTTGCCAGATTTGTCAATTGGGAGCCTATGCTCAGTCCGTATAGGTGCTCGTGTAGACTTCTGTTCCCTGCATAAAATACGTAGCTGTTATCAGTCTTTATGACTTCCAGATTAAGGGTAGACATTTCTGTCTCTTATATATGAAGCCATAAGGCAGAAGAATAAAGTCAGCTGTAATTAATAATATGTGATGATGGAGCAAACTAACACAAACAGCTGGATCCAGGCATTTTAGATAACATACTAAGCTATTTTATTTTTATATATAGCTATAGGTAAGGTTTATTTGCTGCATATATATAGTTTTTGCTTTAAAGCCCTGCCCCACATGGGACATTGTGTATTTATGTGCCATATTCTCATGGGAACTGCCAGGTTGAATTCTAGTCGACTCAGTTAGAACTTATCCTGAAAGGCTGTTAAAAAAAAAATGCAAGCTTCAGCATCAGTCTTGCCACCCTTTCAGATAGTTTGGTGTATATTCCTCCTCTGCTCATAGCCATCTTAACACTGTCATGACTTCTACTACGACACTGTATTCAAGAGAGCTGATTTGATACTTGGATTCCGAAACAGGGAAATATCAAGTAAGAGTAAGGAGAATATATTACCTCTGTATTTCCCATTGGTGTGATCACTATTGCAATACTGTGTTCAATTCAGATGTCTACAATACAGGTGGTGTAGAAAGATGTTGATAAATTGGAGAGGGTTCCAGAGAAGAGCCACAAGAATGAGTAAAGGACTGGAAAATTGCCTTGTATTGATAGAATCAAGGGTTATGTCTACACTTGCACCTTAAATCGACTTAACGCTTAAGTCAACCTACAGAACACCGCATCCACCCTGGGTGCTTCCTTAAATCGACTTAATTCCAACTCTGAAGGTCGACTTAACGCCTAAGTCGACCTTATTAAGTCGACTTAAGCCAGTGTAGACGGGGAGTGCCCTTAAGTCGACCTAACTGGCCTCCAGGCCCCGCTGCAATGTGGGACAGCTACCCACAATGCACCACTCCTCAGTCGACCTAGCAACTGCCAGCGTGGACATAGGCAGTCAACTTAAGTTTTTAGTGTGGACTCTCTAAGTCAACTTAACAAAGCCTCTAGTGTAGACATAGCCAAGGAGCTTCATCTGTTCAGCTAAATTTAGTTTTAACAAAGAAAAGCAAAAAATGTGACTTGATTACAATTTCTAAGTACCCACATTTGGAACAAATAATTGATAGTGGCATCTTCTATCTAGCAAACAAAGATATAAGAAGCTCCAATGGTTATAAGCTAAATTGAGAATAGAAATAAGGCATAATGTTTTCAACAGTGCAGGTAAACACTGGCACTACTTACAAAGAATTGTGATGCATTCTCCATTATCAGTAATTATTCAAATCAAAAGAGGATCTCTTTTCTGAAAGATATGCTCTATGTCAAACAGGAATTAATTAAGGGAAGTTTTATGACCTGTGTTATGCAAGAGGTCAAACTAGATGATCACAGTGCCCCCTTAAAATAGGTAAAATAATGCACTTTCCCCTTGCCTTGTTCTCAGAAACAGATGAACCATTTAGCTGAAATTTTCTAAAACAATTCAGCCTGAGGCAGATATCTGGCATAAAGAATTTCAGCACAACAGTTAAAATGTGGCAATGTTATAAGCAACTGTAACCAAGGTCTTATAGTGGAAAGTATAAGGAACCCTTAATAAGTGGTGCTACCAATCCCTTCTATAGTATCCAGAGCAGTAAAATACAGCACTTCATCACTTTTTGCAGTAGGGGGCATGGCATATGATATGCCTCTCATGCTTCATTCCAACTGTTTGTATACATTGCTAGTTAAATTTAGTAGTTTTGCAACACCATATTATGACTAAGAGTTTTCAAGTGGCCTTAAGTCAGAGAGTCTTACCAAGTCTTAATAACCACTTAGTCTTAATAACCACTTCTTAAAATATTATATTTTCTCATCTTCAGTTATTTCTGAAATGCAGTGCTATTCAATGGCATCTCATTATTTACAAACTAGTTTTTAAAAATGTCTCCAATACATTTGCTTTAATAAGTCTTTCATGTTATTTACTTTCTAAGCCACGCTCTTCATTACCTCTGTTATGTCCTTTATTGCTAGAGCAGGAATTCTAATAATCCACAGGTGAGGAGTCTAATACTGGGTAAAATATCTGAAATATATATTTTCTGTGTTAATATTTAATTCAAATTCATAAAAAGCAATATATGGTAACTTTTCTTTTCTCAATCTCCAGTATTGAACTCCATTCCTTTGGATTATTAGTTTGTTACAATGTTTCTCTCCCCTTATTTGTGGTACTACATTAATATACTAATACTAATATGTCCCTATAGACCAAAGAAACTCAAAAGAGTGACCAGAAATTGCTATGACATGTGAAAATCTGCTAATGTGCCTAATTCTGATCCTCTCCTCTAAAGGTTCCTGCTGCTGATGCCCATGAGGAGTCTTCAGCATCTATCCTCAAGCTTACACCACATTTCACAGCAGCTGATGTCTCAGGGATTACACTTTTATTCCTGATGTATTAATGAGGAGGGAAAAGGCAACTAGATTTCACCACACAAGACACTCAACTCTTTTTGTGACAGATTTTAAAGCATTTTCAGCTTCTGTTTAAGTCTGAACCTTGGAAGGGAACCTTGCTTGAAAAAGCAGTTCTATTGTGAATAAAAGAACACATATTTTAGAACACTGTTAGGAGACTACTGCAAATTGAAATGAAAGTGAAAGAGCTTTAGCAGATGAAGCAGAAGTTGAATTCAGGCAAATAGAAAGGTGTTATAACAACCTTTAGCCTTCCTTTTAATTAATATCTAGATGATCAGGCACTGCACAGGTATTCAAAGGGAAAAAAAAATCAATTCTGTGCAATCAGATGACCAGGATAACACACTGGGAAAATTCATGAACACCTCAGGAAAAAAATATCTAGTGACCCATTCTGATCTCACTTTCTATCTGTGTAAATACACAGAACTTATTTGAGTCACTTCAGATCTGCTCAGAATTTGGCTGAAAGTGTACCTTATGTTCAAAGCACTGTGCAGATTCAGATTCAAAACTGCCTATGACTTAAGTGGGACGTACACTGCAAAATACCTGAATAGCAGTCAAAGTTTGCAACAAAAAGAGCTTATACAATTAAAGGACTCATATACAGAATGTGCCGAAGACACAATTTGATCAAAGCATTTATAACATAACTCTTAGAGTTGGGAAACAAATGCACATTTTAAATGTGCTGAATTTTAGAACAACACAAGCCATTTTTCAAAACCATTGATCTTGCAAAATAATGTGGGTACAGATAATGTACATTATGTATTTGCTGCAGCTGCCACTGAAACACAAAAGACTGAACATAGTTCATGAATATTTACTACTGGGCAATTTTGTGTTTATTCTATTCTGAAATCACAGGCTTGTTGTTTGCTTTCCTTCAAAAGATTATTTTTGTGATGTGATTTTGCAGCACAATTATACAAAATGTAGTGCTATTTTATTACTCTCAAGAAGCTTTACCCAATCTCTCTCTCTCTCTCTCTCTCTCTCTCTCTCTCTCTTTTAAACAGCCTTATTTAGACAAACTGCAGAAGAACAATGATTGAAAATTCACTGGCCCTTTTAACACAGTTTGCAGCTTGTCATATTTTTTTATGCTATGGACATGAAAGAGAGGGCATGAGTTTGCCTTGTTTCTAGACTTGTAAGTGGAATAGCATCTCCCCTTCTGCTATCTTTATTTCATATCATGTCTTCTCCTTGATAACTGTAACATTAGAAAGCCATTGAACATCACTGAGTTCATACACCGTAGGTTTTGTAAAATTAAAGGTGAACAGAAATCAATACAACTTCACAAGACCTGTTAAGTATCCTCTGTTTCTTCTGAGTCGTTGATATTGCTAAGCTCTAGAAGAGAATAGAGATAAAACTATACTGTATTTCTTGTACAACTGTAGGTGATCCTAATGTCACCAGTTGTTGCAAAGTAAGCCGCACTGAATCTGTGTTTTGTTGGATAAATAAGGGTCTGGTACTCCAACCTTTACTCTTAGGCTATGTCTACACTTGTTAATTTAGGTCGACTTAACAAAGTCAACTTTAAGTCGACTTTGTTAAGCCCACTTAGCATGTCCACACCTAAATTTTAAGTCGACTTAGGGGGGAACTTACAAAGTCGACCTAGAGTGTCCACACTGGATGCCTAGATCAACTTGTAGGGGCTAGGTGGACCTGGCAGAAGTCCACAATGGCAGGGGGTGCACCCCTTGCCCAGTGCCAGGGGGCTCAGCCATTGCCCCATAGAACCTGGGTACTATGGGGCAAAGAGGGACAGGGACCCTGGCAGGGCATAGGGGCAGGGTGGGCAGGGCTCTGCCCTTCCCTGTGGTGAGGCATGCCAAGCTCCCTCTGTGCCACCATCCCCCCAGCAGGGAGGGCAGTGGGGGAGTCCTGGAGAGCCCTAAGTTGACTTAGAGTCGACTTAGGGCTACTCTGCATCCACACTGGCTTAAGTCGACTTTAGAAAGTCGACTTAAGCCTAAAGTTGACTTTAAACTAGGTTTAACAAAGTGGACTTAATTTTCCTTAAGTCGACTTAAGCAGCTTGCTTAAGTTGACTTAAGGAAAGTGTAGTGTAGACGCAGAGTAAATTAAGTTGACTTAAGCAAGCTTAAGTCGACTTAATTTACAAGTGTAGCCACACCCTTAGGGCTTTGATTCAAGTCCACTGAAGTAAATATATTCTCTGTTCAGATCAGCCCCATTAGGAGCCTCTATTATTTCAGTCGGACTGTGCACATGGGGTTGTGTATGTTAGTAAGGAAAGAACATCAAAAGTTTTCCAGAGAAGCAGTTTTCTATTGGAAACTACTGATGACAAAATCAAAACATTTTGCAGGAACAAATCTGTTTATTTGAATTTTTCAAGAGGAACATTTCATTTGAACTTTTATGTTATATTAATACAACAGAGCCAAAGTGGGTGAAGTAATATCTTTTATTGGACTGTGAATGGGTAAACTGATAGGATAGCAACCCTTTGGCCAAATGAAGGTTTGCATAGTGTTCTCTTGATCTGGTGAGGCAGACAGTCATCCCCTTTTGACAGTCTCTCCAATAGTTCTATTCTGGGATATGAAATGGTTAGGTTCATTCCTGTTGGAGTGTTCAAGCTTTTTCCTTATGCTTGGTGGGGTCATCCTGTCCTTGTACTCAGGAGGTCTGGAAAGCATTTGGGTTCTTAAGTCCCAGGGTTGGGGAGGCGGGGTAAGGGAACCTAGGCTCACACACACTACTGTGTTCCAGCTCAGGGCACTGATGTAGGTGTAATCAGGCCTCAACTCCTCCTCCTCCTTCTGTGTCCTGAACAGTTTCCTTCCTACCTTCCTTAGTTCTCCAGGCTGCAGATTGATGTGTCCCTTCTCAGAGTACTGTCTCTGGCTCGTTTCTCAATAGCTTGCTAGCAGAAGTTTCCATTTCCACTCTGCTTTTTCCTCTGACAGCTGCCCTACCCACTGCCTCTCAGCTGCCAATCAGCACAGGCTGGCAGTTCCTGCATTAATCTTGGTTGCCAGGCCAGCACGGTGTATATACATCCAGGGACAGACCTATTCCTTTCTGGACAGAATCAGTATCATTGTCTGCTAAAACACGGCTCCCTCCTTCTCTGGGGAAAGAATCTATTTCCTTATTTTGGTGACCATCAGACATCTGATGAAGTGGGATTTTCTCCCATGAAAGCTCATGTGATAAAACAAATTTGTTAGTCTTTAAGGCTATGTCTACACTACAAAAAGTTAGGTCGACTTTGTTAAGTCGACCTAAAGTCAAGCTTATTAAGTCAACTTGACAAAGTGGTTTCCCCGAACGGGGACTTAGTGAGTCAACCTAATTGCCCTTAGGTCGACCTAATAAAGTGGACTTGAGCGTCCACACTGTGCTTAGGTCAACTAAGGAGTCAACCTAACTGGAGGGTCTCATTAGGTCGACCTAAGCTTTCATTAAGTCGACTTAAGGAATTTCTTAAGTCGACTTAATGAAAGCCTGGTGTGGACAGGGACTAAGTTAGGTCGATTTAAGACTCCTTAAGTCGACCTAACTTGCAAGTGTAGACATAGCCTAAAAGTGCCACTGGACTCCTTGTTCATTTGTTCTACTTTTCCATTCGTCTTTGTCAAACAGTTTTGCCATTTTAAGGTGCTATCTATTATAAGACAATTGGACTACACCATGCACTTTGGAATTCTATAATGACCCTTTGCATCCACATTTTCTCTATTTTTTCTTTGACCACTGCCTGTATCATGTTAAGTGTAGGCCTTATATTCTCTCTCATCACCTTCCCTGTCTTGGTCTCAATGTGGTGGAACATTCTGTTGGTTTGGGTCAGCATTTGCAAGACAACATCCTTGAATTTGTCACCCTGGAAATTAGCCTTTTGATTTTTGTCTGGGGTTCAAGGGTTCCTGCAGCTGAACTATTCCAGTTAGCAACTGATTACCGGTATCTTATCTTTGGTCCTACCTCTAATTTGTAGAGGTATGGTGCTGTATGGATTCTCTCTCTAACTGTCCATGATTTTAGGAAATTAACATGATAAATCTAATTTTATTTATTTATTTTGATCTGGCTGATGGACCTCATAATTCACTTGGCTGACCTGGCAGGTAATCTTGTATAAGCCTTGCTGTTTGGCCATCAGTTTTGACAAGCTTCTGAGAGAATCTTTTATCCAGTTCCCTTTGACCAGAAGAATGACGACTGCAACAGGAGATTTCATGGACAGAAGTGCAAAGTGGAGAAAGATGGGCAGAAACTATTTATACTCCTTACATTTTATTCTGAAATCAAAGGGCCTTTTATCACTTGGTCTTCTTGTAAAGCTAACCAAGCACTTTTGATACATTTATCACTAGAAAACTAGCGCTGAAACAAAGGTTGTGGTATGATTTTTCCCACAGACTTTTCTTCAACACACCACATCCTTCATCATCACTTCTGTTTGTTGTAATTTGGGCTGCGAAATTGGAAGCTTCCTGCATTCTTTCAGAAGTTAACACTTAATCTACTTGCAATACATGCCTTGCTCCTGGGACTCTGGTGTTTCTGCAGCAGTGTAGCTTGAAGATTCGGCAGACTTCAATGTTAATCAAAGAAAAAACACAGTCTTGGCTTGACAACAAAAGCTTAGTCAGATTTACTGTAGAAAAAGCACAAAGTTCAGTGCTGCATTCATCAGGTTATGAGTACACTAGTATATGCATGCCAGAGACAACATATCAGCTCCATCGACATAGTGTCATCCCCATGGCTAATAAAAGGCTGCCTCTCCTCTTACTCTTCTTTTATACATTGATACAAACAAGTTACTCACTATAGTCCAGATGTTATTATGTACCATCTACGTACCTGATAGTTCAAGCAATTCTCCTCATCTATTATCTTCTCATCCTATCCTTATCTTATGAGTGTTCATATATTCTTGTACCATCCTCTCAGGAATGTACTCACATGGTTAGCTGGTACCTCGTGCCACTATTCTAAAAAAAAACCTTCTTTGGTTCATATCTTTAGCCATGCCTCCAGGATTCCAGAAAGACCATCAGCTGGTACTATCTGAATTACCATCAGCCAAGATCAAACAAAAAATTGGCTAGGTACCACAGTAACACAAAGTATTCTAGTAATGTGATTTTTTTTTTCTGATTTGTGCCAACAAAATGTTACTACCATTATATTTGAACTTTAAATTCCATTTAACAGTGTGCTCTGGCTATGTTGTAAATAAAATCTAAAGCTTTGGAAATATAAATATTAAAAAAAGAATCAAGTGTTTTGAGGAATGGAGTGCAGCCAGAGCTCCCCCTGGAGAAAAGGGAATGGACCAAGAAATATGGGATTGAAAAAATATTGGATAGGGGAACATACAAACCCAGTGTTTGGGGGAGGACAGTACTTAACCAAATATCCTAAATAAAAATATTGCTTTGAATATCATACAAACTATTGAGTTTCTTTACCAAAGCAACATTAACTTCCATTGGGAAACACTAAGTTTTAGGTTTTAATCATCTTCTTAACAGCTTTATTTTTATTGCATACCTATGGAATGTAGAAACAAGAGAAAAAAAAATCTTCAGGCATATCTGAGTATTTCAACAGACATCTGCACAATACCCTCTTGTGATAATTGAGCTGTGTGGCCCTGGAAACAACCCTTAAAATCACAACAATTGCCAGACTGGGTCAAATCTGCATACCCATGACTTCAGATTCAGACAGTGGCCAGTACAGGCACCAGCAGAAGAAGCTGTGTCGCAAAGCACAGAGTTTTATAACCTTGACATAAAATTAAAAAATGAAATAATGCCCCCCACACCTTATTTAACTGTGGATGTTTCTCTTATTTATATAGATATCGAATCCATCTTTAAATCCTGCTGTGTTCTGACCTCAGTGATATAATGTGGCAATGAGTTCCTCAGTTTAATTCCTTTATTGCATTTTTAAAGTCATTACCTCTACATTCCTCCTTGTCCGTGTATTATGAAAGTGGTTAAATAAGTTTATTTTCTCTAGGCTATTCATTATTTTTATCCGTCCAATACATTCCCTCATATTCATCTTTTTTCCAAGTTAAACATCCCCAGTCTTTTCAACCTGTCTTCATAATGAAGCCTTTACATGCTTCTGACTAGCAGCAATCACTCTTCTCTGGACCTTTTCTATTTCTATGATAGGTTTTTAGAAGCAAGATGGCCACAAGAATTCAACATAGGTTTCCAGATGAAGAAATTCCCTTGATTTAGATAATGCCACTATATTAGTTTAAATCTAGTTTTCATACATCATCACTTGTTTGCTTTGGTCACACCTACATATGAAGCAAAATTTTCCTGGGAATTGACCATTAAGGTGTTTTGTTTATTTTTAATTTTAATTTTTCCATGAATAGTTACATTTAGCTTAAAAAACACAAATACATAAAATAGTTTAAATTATTCCTTCCAAAGTGTAATAGCTTGCGTTTGTCAAGATTAAATTTCTTCTGACCTAATTCTACCTATTCAACATGCTTTGGTAGATTCCTTTACAAAGTTAATGTATATTCAGATTTTTAAAACACAGTGTGGTAGAATTAATGCTTTTCTGATGAGTACTTGCTTGATCTAATTATTTTGATAACTTCATTTCACTTTAAATTACACAACTACATATCTCTACTTCCCACACTGTGCAGTTTGCTTTCTTGTTTTGATACAAGATACTTCTGAGCTTGGGATAAGATTTGAGAAGCAACAAAAGATTACTATTTTCAAGTAATTGGGATAAAATTTACGTCAGTGTCCACCATTTAAAAAAATTTGTAACATAAATTGTCCAGCTCTGGGCCACATATAAATTATACCACTGATTCTCAATGTGATGTATGGTATTTCTAGCCCCTTCTATATCTTGAATTAATAAAGTTATGTAAAACAATGTATTACTCATTAGCTAATGATCTCTCAAGGGTTTCTGAGATCACTATTATAGGCCTTTGCTTACTCTTGAAGATAGAAATGGAAGCCAGTTAATTTAGTTTCTCCTTCACATTTATGTTTATGTTTATGTTTCAGTCTCCAAGGAACATTTTTGTTTTATTTTTTTTTTTAAACAGACTTAAAATACATATCACTGATGACAAAAAACAATGAAAAGATATGTACAACATATTTTACATACCATCATGACCTCATATAAAAATGATAGTAAGAGATGTTACACAGACTCAAATTAAATTGATCAAATTTGTCCCTAGAAGGTACATTCCAATATTTAAGTTTATGGTTGAGTCAAATACATGGATTAAAAATAAATAGTTAAGGTTGCAGGAGTTTAGCCCTCTACACTCAAGGCACAACTACATAATAAGTAGGCCACTTACGATGACTGTATAAACTTCATTCCAAAAGAATTGCTTTTTCCCCAAGCTCCCACAAACAGATAAAACCATGCACTTCCTATGCCCCAAGAGGTAATGCTTCAATATCAGCCTTGAAATTTTACAAATCACTCCCTAATGATGCCATATTCTACAGTACTGCCTCTTTCCTCCCACCCACACATACTCAGTGAGCAGGGGACATAGAAACACAGATCACTTGTACTGTTACAAAGGATTATGGAATGTCTATAGCTCATGCTGTATGGCCATTTCAAAACAACAGCTTTCTTCAAGGTTTGTATGTTTTAAAGATACTGCATGTGACTGCAAAATCTGTCACACCTTAGAGACCAAAAAAAAAACCAAAACCCCAAGCCGCCTTAACATTAAGCTTTTTTTGTTTGTTTTGTTTTATTTAAAGTACAGAAAATATGAGATACATTGGACTGGATTTCAACAGACTGTGGTTCTACATTTTACATAAGGCATCACTATATTTTTGTTTTAGAAAGTAATAAACCAGATCAAGCCAATCAGGGGAAAAAAGACTACTGGTAAAGAGAGGTGGGTATTTGAATTGCCTCGTTTAATCTACTTTGCTATTAGCAGCTACACAGTGTGAGACAGACCCGGACAATGGAACAGATTGTGTCTGGCCCTGTGCACAATATGACTGAAAAGTTCAGGTATTGGTATGTTGTACCAACAGTAGCCATCCCAAGTATGGCAGAGAGGGTCAGACACAGGGCCACACATTTTCTACAAACCAATCAGCTGTTCTGGCTAACCAGAAGTGTGAACACACATTGTTCCTCCTCTGTAACCCTTCCAGCATGACCTGTGGATTTAAGCAGCACTCTATTGCCATGGAAACCAGGGATGGGTCTTGCATGCTTTACTCAAGGAAGACTCCCACTAACTTCAGTATCTTTCTTCTTTTCTCACTTTAATAGGAGTTTTGCTTGTGTATAGAGGATATGAGGTCTGGGTCTAAATCCTGATCATTTTACATAACCACCCACAAATATCTGTTTTATAATTATCAAATGATATTAAACAGGAATGCACAGGAGCTTAATTTAAAATGTTAGTAAATTTTTCAGCCTTGCTTTATCTGAGGCTCTTTGGAATGTGAATATTTGGCTAATTGCATTTAGTATTTCAATGTTACATAGTAAAGACTTGCCTGTGAGCTTAGCCAGAGAAACAGATGTCATATAACTGCACTACTCAAAGATTAACCCTGGGAAGTAGTGCACCTCAGACACAACCTTCTGATACACAAGTGTTTCCCTGATCCTCACTCTTTGGCGGTTAGTAATTTATTGTGTGTCCATACCAGTAGCAAATTTGTGCTATCCCCACACTGATTCATATACTACTTATAACATATTAGAAAGCCAAAGCCAAGGCTCCACTCATTTTCTGTCTTTCCCCATCCTTTTGCTCTGAAGGGAAGAATGCATGGATGGGGATAATGCCTTTATGAATGTGAATCCAGGGTCATTAGCCAGATAGCCTCCATAGAGGTGTGAGGGAGGTCATAGAAATGTTCTTTTCTCTATCCTAATCCCCTGAGGAGGTATGTAGTGTAAATGAAAATCTAGCTCTTACCTAGCTCATCATGTGTCAAAATATGAAACTATTCCCTGATTTGCATATCACACTGAATTGAAAGGAATCTCAATTTAAAATTGGTCAATAGCTTGTTATTTATTTCCATTTAGAGGAAAGACATATCAATTAGAAATGTTCCACCAGCTGCCTCCTGATACACAAACAAGAGGTAACAGGTTTTCCTCTAGTTTCTTGCCTTTTAATTCTTAGATTGAAAACTTTCAGCTGTCACTTAACCAGGGTATGGAGACAGATTGAGGCCTCAGGGACATTCTATGCAGTGAAGATCTTTGGGAGGGCAAAGCACCTAAATATTGAAGTGATAAAAGGAGGACAGGGCTATGTGTGATGACAATGTATTGCTGCAAGAAGATCTTAATAGGTGAAAAAGGTGTGCAGCATGTGTCACTGGGAGACAGTCTTAATAGACAGGTGCTAACCTGTTTGCTGCTTAAATAGATACAGTTGTATGTGGAAGGTGAAGAAACAGGTCCCAGACCCCTAATTAAGATCAGAAGTATTACCAATTTCCCCATCATGACTCAAGCACAGTAGAACACGTTTCCCGTGCAAATGAAAAATGAACAAGGGATCCAGTGGCACTTAAAGATTAATAAATTTATTTATCACATGCCACTAGACTCCTTGTTTGTTTTGCTGAACAAGACTGACATGGCTACCCCTTTGGAACCTTTGCAAATGGTTTATATGGGGTGGAAGGGAGTTGGTCCTTTTATTAAATTAATGTTAATACCAACAGCCTCACTGAAATAGAAATACAACTACAGCAATAGAAGTAACTGGCTAAAGCATGTAATGGATTTATTTACTAGAATTTTTTTTTCACCTCCAAGTATGAATGCAGTCCACTAGACAAAAGAAAGGTACAAAACTATGAAGCTTTGTAGTTATGACAGCAGCAAAATGTCACAAATGAAATACAGCCTCTGGTGGCTTAAAAACAAATTAAGAAATGTTGTACATGTTCCTGAAATGACACCAAAGTGGCACAAATGTGGCAATTAAGCACAAACTTCTCTATGACTGCAAATAATTTGTCGAGTACTTGCAGGTCTTTGACTATAGGAACTGGGAGCAGTTGTTTGAAAATAAAAAAATCATGCTTTGATTTTTAAACAGAGAAAGGTTAGGCACCTTTGATTATGGCATTATGCAGCAATAGCCTGAGGCACAATGTGTGTTTAGTCCACATTTTTTTTCCAAGCATAGGTACCTAAAGATAGGCACCTTACTACAAACTGGCTAAAGGTCAGGAGTGCTTAAGCTGCAGTTCCCATAGGCTTACTCTTGATTTACACTGGAATAAGAAACAAAAATGTTTTCTGTGCATTTTGACCAGCCCCCAGAACCTATGGTCTAACAGTGCCTGTGATGGGAACTGGAAAGCAATGGATTAAGGAGCATCTCTTGGCCCATATGGCCCCACCTGACTGTTCTTGCCAAGGCTACACAAGCTGGAGAAGCAGCTTGAATGGGCATGCAGAGAAGCTCAGAAAAAGGCAATCAGTGGGAATAAACAGACTGCTGCTCTGAGATCTGGAGCTCTTGTTGCCCAAGACCTGGCCAATCTTCCAAAGAAGACATGGGTGACATTTTGGGCCTCATTGATGTGAAAAAAGGGTGCTGGTACTCAGTACCAAAGAAACCTTCCACTTCCCCTTCCCTTCTTCCTCTTTCCCTCCTATTGTGTGTGAGCCACTACTCTTATCTTGTCAAATTATATTATTGGTTCTTCAATGTTTTCCTAACTGTTTATACAGCACCTAATATTATACATTTGTTTGGATTTTTATAAACCATTGAAGTGAGCCTATCTGATGGTTTTGGAGCACTTGACAAACTAATAAAAATAAATTAAATAAATAGAACTGTCAATTCCCTAAGATCTTATAAACTGAACGCAAAGTATATTTAAAGTGTATATTATATAGAGATGAATCATCCCCCTGCCCATAGAGTCTCAAGCATCCCTCACAGCCATTGCCAGACCTACTCAACTTCCATCAGCTGAGAGATCAATAAAAAATTGGAATCTTACTAGATTCTCTGGGGTTTAACCAGATTGAGCTGTTTGGAGAAGAAGTGAGTTCAAAAGGTTCAGAGAAGGCCACCTTTCCAGCTGTTCCCTCTCTGCATATCACTGAGGCTTCATCAGCTGAGGCACCTCCACTGAAGGGATTTACAGTGATTTAGACTCAGGGCAAAGAGATCTCTTTTACCCTGATCCAATGCCCCCTGTGGTCATTAGAAGATGTTTCACTGAAATTTTAAATTCCAAAGGGGTACCCGTGTTAGTCTATTGTAGAAAGACAACAGAGTCTTGTGGCACTTTTAAAGACTAACAGATTTATTAATCGCATGAGCTTTCGTGGGAGAAAGCGATTAGTAAATCTGTTAGTCTTTAAAAGTGCCACAAGACTCTGTTGTCTGAAATTTTAAAAGCTTTGATGCAGGTTCTCAAGTAGGTAGGTCTCTTATCTGATTGTGATTCAGCCTAAAAGGCCAAATATAAATATAGTAGAAACAGCAATTTCTACATGAAAGGGAATGCAAGGACTGCAAATATTCTTGTCCCTTGTTCAGGATTCTATAGATTTTGGAAAGATTTGCTGAAAATATATGGAATTGCTAGATTTTTTGAGAAATGGGTTCATCCAACGTTACTGCTGGTAACAAAAGAGCTATTATGTTTATTTGCATGGTCAATATTCTGCAATTATCTAACTAATTCTGAAGTACTTTGTGACTCATCGAGTATGGAAAAAAAAAATATTCCCCAAATTCCATTCTATATTGAGGCAGAGATCACTGGAAGGTCATTCTCAAAACACAAAGCACAGCTGCTTCATAATTTTTTCTGCTCAACATCCTCCTCTCATGTATAATTACCAAATAGAATGGCAGCAGTGTCCTCTCTTTATTAAGTCCTTCTAGACTGTCTGCTCTTTCCTGCTTTGAAGTGGGGATAAATGCCAGTAAGAAAGTTAGGTGAAAAGCTGTTCCCTCCTCCCTTTATCTGCACTTTCCTCACTAAGATCATACTTGCCAAATGCCCCAATACTGGCAAAATGTCATTGTTCACTGATTACAGACATTTTTATAAATATCATGGTCTTTTATTCTATCATCCCATTGTTCTGAAAGTCATTACTCACAGGCAACTCCTTTCTTACAGAAACCTCAGAAAAGGCACATATCTATTTCTAGGAGCAGCTATTCTAACCCACTCTCACTCTCACCTCACTCCAGTCTACAGTGGCATTTCATAGTCGTACATGAAGACAATAGATAATCATTGGGCCACAGAATGAGTGATAATGATTCTGTAATTTTGTAGTTAGATCATTTACCTGAGTAGGGAAAGGCTCAAGTTCAAGTCTCTGCCTTAATGAAGAATTATTTATAATGATGGAACAACTTCTACAGGAGCCATCAATGGAGATGTATACCAGAACATCGCATAACCCTATGGTTAGGACATTTTTCTGGAATGTGGGAGATTAAGTTCAATAACCTTGTGTCTTTTTTTCCCCACAGGTGATTTCTGTGAATTGTCAGTTACTGTGTGAGTTGGGATTGTGATTGTGTGATTGTCTGGAGGCTGTTTGTACCATTGTTCTCTGCTCACCCCTGCTCAGCTCAATCAGCCTTGTGATCACCCTTCCCCTGTGTGCTTAACGAGGGGCAAGGGCTGACCGAGGCAGAGAAGGCCTTAAAAGCCAGTGGCTGAGCGACCAGGGTGAGCTTGTGAACAGGGACTGCAAACAGGGGAGTTTGCGAGGGAGTTGATGGGAAGTTTGTTTTTTGTGTAGCTACTATGGTGAATAGGACCCACACCGCTTGTGCCAGCACTGCTTCTGTCTCCTCAACCTGCGCCTGTATCCAGACAGACGTACTGACTGTGGATATCTCTACCCAGATCCTGGCGTGGACTTGCAAGGACTGTGGCCTGTATTTCCCACTCTCAGACGGTCAGGCTGGGGAGATCCTTCAATGTGACAGGTGTCTCCTGGTGGAATCTCTCAGGAAGCAGGTGGGGGAGTTACAGGAGGAGGTGGCCAGGCTCAGGAGTATCCATGCCCTGGAGAAGTTCCTGGATAGCATCCATGAGGAAACATGCAAGGATGAAGAAACTATCCAGAGGCAAAGGACTGCTGCCACACCCTCGGAGAAGGATGAGATGGCTCAAGCAGAGGGTGGACACTGGCAGCTGGTTACTTCTGGAAGCAGACAGTGCTCCACCCCTGCTCCCATCCCACCCTCCGTTGTGGTAAAGAACTGCTACGCAGCACTACAGACGGGAGATGAGGTGGAAGAGGAGAAGCCATGCACCCCCGATGTTGGAAGGATCACAACCATCACACCCAGGAGAAAATGTCGGGTTGTGGTGGTTGGGGACTCTCTTCTGAGAGGGACGGAGGAACCCATCTGTCGCCCAGATAAGGCCTCTCGGGAGGTATGCTGCCTGCCAGGGGCCCGTATCCGAGATGTTATGGAGGGATTGTCGAGAATCATCCGTCCCTCTGACTACTACCCCATGCTACTCATCCATGTGGGAACCAATGATACTGCGGGAGGTGACCCTCTGCAGATCAAAGGGGACTACAGGGCTCTGGGAGCACGGGTGAAGGAGTTCGGTGCACAGGTGGTGTTCTCCTCGATTCTTCCGGTCAAGGGTAGGGGCCCGAGCAGAGACAGATGCATCCTGGAGGTGAATGCCTGGCTGCGGAGATGGTGTTACCAGGAGGGCTTTGGTTTCCTCAGCCATGGGGTGCTGCTTCAGGAACAAGGACTGCTATGCAGAGATGGACTTCACCTATCCAGGAAGGGGAAGAGCGTATTTGGAAGCAGACTGGCTAACCTGGTGAGGAGAGCTTTAAACTAGGTTCGAAGGGGGAAGGTGACCAAGGCCCACAGGTAAGTGAAACCTGGGGGAAAGGATGGAACTTGGGGGGTGCTGGGGCTGTAACAGCATGAATAAAAGAGAGGGTAGTTGGAACTGGGGGGGGGAATCAAATTGTTTTTTATTTCCTGATGAAGTCATAATAGCTCAGGCGAGTGGGGAAGGAGGACACCAGGAGAAACTGCAAGGAGGAAGATGCGACAGGAGGGAGAATCGACAGGGCAAAGAAGGGCAATGGGCCCGATATCTTAGGTGCCTGTACACAAATGCGAGGAGCCTGGGAAACAAGCAGGAAGAATTGGTAATACTGGCGCAGACAAGGAACTATGATATAATTGGAATAACAGAAACGTGGTGGGATAACTTGCATGACTGGAGCACTGCCATGGATGGATATAAATTGTTCAGGAACGACAGGCAGGGAAGAAGGGTGGGAGGAGTAGCGCTCTATGTAAAAGAGCTGTATGACTGCTCGGAGCTCCACTATGAAAGTAGGAACAAGATGGTTGAAAGTCTGTGGCTTAAGTTTAGGGGAGAATGCAACAAGGGGGATGTTGTGGTGGGTCTCTGCTATAGACTGCCAGACCAGAAAGAGGAGGTGGATGAGGTGTTCTATGGACAACTAACAGAAGTTTCCAGATCGTCGCAGGCCCTGGTTCTTATGGGGGACTTCAATTATCCTGACGTCTGCTGGAAAGATAATACAGCAGTGCACAGGCAATCCAGGAAGTTTTTGGAGAATACTGAGGACAACTTCCTAGTACAAATGCTGGAGGAACCAACTAGGGGCCTTGCACCTCTAGACCTATTGCTCACAAACAGAGAAGAATTGATCGGGGAAGTAGAAGTAAATGGCAACCTGGGCAGCAGCGACCATGAGATGGTAGAGTTCAGGATCCTGATCAATGGAAGGAAGGAAAGTAGCAGAACACACACCCTCGATTTCAGAAAAGCAGATTTTGGCTCCCTTAGGGAGCTGATGGGCAGGGTCCCATGGGAGGCTGATCTGAAGGGGAAAGGTGTCCAAGACAGCTGGCTGTATTTTAAAGAAACCCTGTTAAAGGCACAGGAAGATAACATTCCGATGTGCAGAAAGAACAGCAAATGTGGACGGTGACCAGCGTGGTTTAGCAGGGAACTCTGCGGGGAGCTGAAACATAAAAGAGAAGCTTACAAGAAGTGGAAACTTGGGCAGATGACAAGGGAAGCATATAAAGATATTGCTCGGGACTGCAGGTATAAAATCAGAAAAGCCAAAGGACAATTGGAGTTGCAGCTAGCAAGAGATGTGAAGGATAACAGAAAGGGGTTCTACAAGTATATCAGCAACAAGAAAAGGATCAGAAGTGGTGTAGGTCCCTTACTGAATGGGGCAGGCATCCTCGTAGAGGATGATGCTGAAAAGGCTGAAGTACTCAATGCTTTTTTTACTTCAGTCTTCACAGGGAGGGCCAGCTCCCAGGCTACTACATGGGGTAATGCAGAATGGAGAGAAGAGCGGCCCTCGGTGATGGAAAGTCAGGTTAGGGAACACTTAATGAAATTGGATGTGCACAAGTCCATGGGGCCGGATGATCTGCATCTGAGGGTGCTGAGGGAGTTGGGGGAAGTGATTGCAGAGCCACTGGCCATTATCTTTGAGAACTCGTGGCGAACGGGGGTGGTCCCAGAGGATTGGAAAAAGGCAAATATAGTACCTATGTTTAAGAAAGGGAAAAAGGAGGATCCGGGGAACTACAGACCGGTCAGCCTCACCTCAAACCCTGGGAAAATCATGGAGCAGGTCCTCAAGGAATCCATCCTGAAACACTTGGAGGAAAATAGAGTGATCAGGAACAGTCAACATGGATTCACCAAGGGCAAATCGTGCCTGACCAACCTGATTTCCTTCTATGATGAGATGACTAGATTTGTGGATGCGGGAAGAGCCGTTGATGTGGTATACCTTGACTTTAGCAAGGCTTTTGATACGGTTTCCCACAGCATTCTCGTCAGCAAGTTAGGGAAGTATGGGTTGGACGAGTGGACCTTAAGGTGGATCGAAAACTGGTTAGATCAACGGGCTCAGCGGGTAGGAATCAATGGCTCGATGTCTGGCTGGCAACCGGTAACGAGTGGAGTGCCCCAGGGGTCGGTCCTGGGGCTGGTTCTATTCAACATCTTCATTAATGATCTTGATGATGGAATAGACTGCGTGCTTAGTAAGTTTGCGGATGACACCAAGTTGGGGGGAATGGTAGATACTCTGGAGGGCAGGGACAGGATCCAGGGAGACTTGGACAAATTGTAACACTGGGCCAAAAGAAACCTCATGAGGTTCAACAAAGACAAGTGCAAAGTCCTGCACTTAGGACGGAAAAATCCCATGCACTGCTACAGGCTGGGGACCGATCAGCTAAGTAGCAGCGCTGTAGAAAAGGACCTGGGAGTTATGGTGGACGGGAAGATGAACATGAGCCAGCAGTGTGCCCTTGTCGCAAAAAAGGCCAATGGCATATTAGGCTGCATCAGTAGGAGTATTGCCAGCTGATCGAGGGATGTGATAATTCCCCTCTATTCGACACTGGTCAGGCCGCATCTGGAATACTGTGTCCAGTTTTGGGCTCCCCACTACAGAAAGGATGTGGACAAATTAGAAAGAGTCCAGCGGAGGGCAACAAAAATGATTAGGGGACTGGAGCACATGACTTATGAGGAGAGACTGAAGGAACTCGGCTTATATAGTCTACAGAAGAGAAGACTGAGGGGAGATTTGATAGCAACCTTCAACTACTTGAAGGGTTGCTCGAAAGAGGAGGGAGCTAGGCTGTTCTGGAGGGTAACAGAGGACAGAACAAGGAGCAATGGTTTCAAATTACAGCTGGGGAGGTCAAGGTTGGACATTAGGAAAAACTTTCTCACTAGGAGGGTGGTGAAGCATTGGAATGGGCTATCTAGGGAGGTGGTAGATTCTCCATCTTTGGAGATCTTTAATGCTCCGTTAGACAAAAGCCTGGCTGGGATTATTTAGGGGGAGTGGTCCTGCTTTTTAGCAGGGGGTTGGACTAGATGACCTCGTGAGGTCCCTTCCAACCCTATGATTCTATGATTCTGTAACCTTTTCCACACGAGGCAGAAAGGAGGAAATGATCCTCATTCTCTCTCTTCCCAGAGAAGTGCTCTCACCATTGGACTAAAGATTGTAATGGAATTCATCATCATCTTCCACTGTGGCATTTTGTCAATCTAAACCTTCTTTGCTTTTAATAAAATGTCCAACATCGAATATGAACTGAGCTGAAGAAGAGCTCTACATATGCTTGAAAGTTTGTGTCTCTCACCAATAGAAGCTGGTCCAACCAACAGATATTGCCTTACCCATATAGTGTCTTCAAAATTGAAACAAAATTTCTATGTTTTGATTCAACATTGCCAATATGTTTCAATTTTTTCAGGCAAATCAAAACTCTAAAGTGAATTTGACATATTAGTTCTGGGTCCACTGATTGCATTTTTTGTGGGGAGGGGGGCACATTTATTACTGGAAAAAAATTGGCCACCTCTACTTTACAGTTGCGAACAGAAATTAATCAATACAAACTCAAACCAACTAATAATTTCCCCTAAAATTCTCAGCAAACTGAAACTGTCTTCAAAATAATAAGTACTAAAACTCTGCAGAGGATACAATGTATTCTTCATAACAGTGAACATCTACTATAAGTGAAATACCTCAACATACACACACATATGTGGATGCTTGATATTCATATTTCTTAGAAAAATAGCCTATATTAGTAATCTAAAAGGCTTCAGTTTAAATACAATTACTTCATGCTGGGATCAGTAATACAGATTAATTTTATAATCCTCTTTAGCTTGCTTTGTTTTAAGATTTATGGCTATAATACTGAGAATCTAAGGTATATTTATAGCAGCATTTGCAAGGTAACCCATTATTCTTTCCTCCTAGTCTTAAGTTTGCAATTTCTACATAATCATTTTACTTTTGTAATTGTATAATTGCTACAGTATTTTCTCACTCAGATCCATTAGAGTGACAATAGTGATTCCCAACAGTTTTTAGAATTCTCAGCTTCTGAAGTGCTTTAGCAAACATTATACATTAGGAAGTCTTCATACATTATTTGTGTAATTATTCTTGTTTGTTGTTTTATGACAAATACATATTTTTTTCACAAAACATGAGCATTGCTGCTTCATAATCTTTGTTATTCTGCTTTATATTTCAAAGGAAATATATAGGTACCAACATGAATTTATTATATACAGTATTTTTAAACTATAATTTAATAAGTTGCTAATTTTAACTATTTTCTACACCTTCCAAAAAAGTCTTCTGAACCTAAGTTTAATGAGCTGTCATCATTTTGTTGGTCCACTGAATTATAGGGTGGTTTCAAGTCACATGGATCAATAGAACCAAAGGATCTGGCAACTGGCACCTAATAATTTAAAATTAGCTGTTGTAATTAATAAAGACTCATTTGTTTTGTCACTACTGTTGTGTAGAGAGAGAGATGCTCTTTTTCTCTGCAGTCTCTGGAATTGTGATGCCTGCTGTTGGGCTAAAAAATGTAATGGCTAAGATTTTCAAAGTTCTCAATGTGCTTTGAACCTAACTGGGTGCTCAAATCTCCAAAAGAGTTTTGAAAATCTTAGCAATAGATGGTCTGACTATGGCTACACACATTCATACTATTCCATTTCTGGTGGATTGACCAATGGTCTCTGTTATTTTGGACTTATAGAATCAGAAAAATACTTACATTGCTCACATACCAGCCATGATTCATCTTACTAGAAATACAAAATAGCATTTTATCTATAAAATTGATGTACATCATTAGCAGATGTGACATTTCAGATGTAGACATTTTCACCTGGTTCTAACACTAGGGTACCGTGACTCATGCTTTTCTGTTCTATATGCAGCATGTGGCTGTTCTATAATGAAACACTGCATGTTCCAATGGCAGCCAATGGGTTCTTTTATATTTTGTATAGGTTCTTATATTGCACTTAGCACCATAGTATCTGAGACTTGACAGTGGTTATGTTACCATGCAAGAAACCTATTAAGGAGATGTAAATAGTCACAGCAGATGAAAAGACTACTTTTTTTTTCTGTTTGTTTCATATTCAGCCTCTTTTCCCTGGAGTAGATCTCAGTGCCGTTCAGCTCTCTCCTCAGTTTGGCTATGTCTACACTTGTTAATTTAAGTGCCAGGGGGCTCAGCATTTGCCCCATTGTACCTGGGTACAATGGGGGCTGAGCCAGACAGGGACACTGGCAAGGCATAGGAGCAGGGTGGGCAGGGCTCTGTCCTGCCCTGTGGGGGGGAATGCCAGGCTCTGCCTGTGCCAGCCACTCTGGCAGGGAGGGCAGTGGGGGAGCCCTGAAGCTCTTTAAGTCGACTTAAAGTCGACCTAGGGCTACTCTGCATCCACACTGGCTAAGTCGACATAATAAAGTCGACTTAGCCAGCAAAGTCGACTTAAGGAAAATGTAGTGTGGACGCATATTAAATTAAGTCAATTTAAGCAAGCTTAAGTTGACTTAATTTATATGTGTAGATGCACCCTTTGTGTCCAGATTTCCAAATGGAAATTCCAGGTAGCTTTTTGTTTCTAATAAATTGGGATAGTACACAAAATGCAAAATGAAACAAACACACTTAAATAGGTTTTTTTTCCCCCCTATAGAGATCAAAATATAGCAAAAGCATTTCTTGATCTATACTCTACTCTTGCCTGCCTCAATATTTTACACTCTGTTTACAGTAACTCTTGTATTAAAATACATCAGCCTTACTTAAGGAAAGGCTTCCTTTGGGCAAGCCGTGTAGTAATGTCTTCAGTGAGGACTAGTCACTTCTTGTATTGCTGATCTGTTTCTGTCTTATCATACATTATATTTATAAATGTATGAATACATAAATATGCACACATACAGGGCCTGATTCTGTTCTATTGGTCAGACCTAGTGTGAGAAGTCAAGAGATTAATTAAATTAATCCATATAATTAATCAGAAGACAAGAGTCCTTAGTAAAGATTCTTACGGGTATATTTTCAAAGGAATATGTGAATATTTAGGCCAGAAGTCTAACACCACACTACCTCTCTCCCAAGATGGAGGCCACAGTGCAAACGTGATGGGCACAGAACAGTCCAATATCAAAGTTGTATTCATAAAACAGAATAGAATTTTCACATGATTAGATACATATAAACTACTTTGTCCCAAACATTTTTGCATTTTGATGGCTTTAGAGAACTTTAGAACTTTAGTTATTCCTGGATATTCAGGTAGCAGCCATGACTGAAAACTCCTCACCCTCACCCTTCTGCGGCTGGCAAGAGGAATAGTATTTATATGTATTTTTTCTTTCCAGGGCAGGCTTCACTATAATTAACCATTCTTCAAGATTAGACACTACTCTATGATAGTCTACATGGGACTACATCAAAAGTCATTCAAAAACTTTGAAGCATCTGACGAAGTGGGATTTTCTCCCATGAAAGCTCATGCGATAAATTTGTTAGTCTTTAAAAATGCCACAGGATTCCTTGATTGTTTGGCTGACCTAGACTGACACGACTACCCCTTTGCAACTTATTTTAGTACTTTTTGTTGAAGGAGTAGAACTGAGGAATAGATGATGATTACACATGAGCGCTTATATAGAGTTAGAAAATGGAATTTTCAATCTTTGGGAAATTCTGATATTCAAAATTTATTTGAGTTCTAAATTTTGTGGTCTGTGGATGATTTGAATGGAAAAGTTTGTATAAGCATGGAATCTTATGCCTTAGTTTATACCTAATAATTGTTCTAGTGCTTAGAGGTTCAATTCTGGAACTTCTGAAAAAGAATTGGAAAAATAAAATGGGGAAAATTGTCAGTGATTTTACCCTTCAAAACAGAAATGGATTGTAACTATAAGAAATCTTAACATGTGCTCTTTTTGGTTAACCACTAACTGTTTTTCCTATCATCCTGTTTCCGCTAGTGGTAGAAGAAAGCATAGAATAAAGTACTATTTCACTCATACAGATAGCACTGAGGTTTCATTAACAACATGTCCATCTGTGTTGCAATGTCTAGCTACAAATTGCAGACTGCTGTTCTTGCTAATGTCTCTTAACTCTGTAGCAAAATAGCTGCATTAGGTTCATTTGTCTCTGTTTAGTATTCTCTTTGCCATTTCTTTTCCTCATGATGTTACTGACAAATCCACTTAGCTGTGCAGGTAAAGTACTCCATGATGGCATAAAACTGGTTTTAATTCACAGATTTCCAGCTGTTCTGCTATTGGAATCACAAGTGGTTTTAAGAGCACTGACTGTTTGAAAATGACTAGTTTAGAATTTTTTTAAAAAATTTGCATCAGTTTTATGGAAGGAGCCCTTTATTGCTGGATTCCTCAAATAACTTATTATACAAGGTGGAAGTCTTAAAAACTGGATTGAGTTCAAGCATTTAGCACAAAGTCCTGTGCTGGTAGCCTTTGTGGAGCCAGTGCAACCCTGGATGCATACTGGGAGGCATTCTTCCTCAGTGAGAGAGATCCTCTCTTGATCTCCCCACTTGCACTGAGAGTTTGGGAAGTGGGAGTTATAATTTACTACCCATCTTTTAAATGTGTCATGCACCCTCTGGCCTCCTCCCCGTGGCCAATTAACTCTACTGAGCAGTGACAGATCCCAGGCTCCATCTATTCAAATTAAAATATCAACTCAAAATAGTTAATATCTTAAAAATAATCAAAACCAGAAAAATTTTCCAAAGTAGTATTTTGATCACAAAAAGGGAAAAGATCCCAAGAATCCATGAAGTCCACTAAGAACTTTTCTATTTCTATTGAATTTATGTGGAAGGCACCTAGAATACAGTCATGGACAGCACTTTGAAAACTCCAAGGTAGACAAATACCCCTCCCCCCATAATTTTACAAGAAAGTTGCTCCTATGGTATACAATTGATAGCAACTAAAGCTGGGACAAGATTTTCAACTGTCACTTTTTCCAGGGAGAAAAAAAAAATGTAAATTGGGTGGCACTGGGAGGGGAAGAAGATGAAGGTGGACTGAAAAAGTAAAAACAAAAAAAGAATTGCCTTAGCCTTTTTCGATGTGAAATATTTTGATTTTTCAATTCAAAACTTTTTTGTTACGAAATTCTCTTAATTTTATTTAAAAATAATAATAGAAATCATTCAAAGTAAAAATGAAATGTTTTATTTGACTTATATTGTTTTCTTTTTACTTTTCAATTAATTATTTGTAATGTTTTGACCCCAAAATATTATTGTTAATTTTGTCTTTTATTTCTCGGTATTACTAATGAATTAAGAAAACTTATTCACACAGCTCTAGTAGCAACTGCTATGTAAGGAACTCAGTTGCCTCCTTGCCAGGTATCTAGCATAATAAATGGGGTTCAGCTGTTCTTAAACAAATTTTTACTAGTGGTTCATCCAAGGATTCTATAACCTGTTAGGTAATGTCTCTCCTCAACAAGGGACTAAGTTCACATGGTCCACTGATGTGTGGGTGACTTTCAATCACTTGAAAAAGGCATTTGTGTGTGTCCTCATTTTAACCTTTGCAGACCCCACAAGCACCTTAATAGTTGAGATTCATACTTCAGATTTTACAATAAATCATGAGAAGAGTGCACCTACCAGCTCTCACCAGTTGCTTCATCCCTTAGCTTTTTCTTCCAAGAAAGTAACTCCTGGTAAGAGAAACAATGATATATGGGACAAAATACTCCAAGCCTTCTTGGTCACTTTTGAGGAATGTAGGCACCTCAATAAAGGGGATGCCCCAACCCACATCTGGAGAGACCACAAACATTTGTAATATCTACAGACAGAAATGACTCTGTAGTGGACTTGTTGACAAAATTGATACATTTTATGCCCTACTATGATATCTGCCTCAGAAATCATGCAAGCCTACCCGGAGCATGTGTTTAGATAACCAAAAAGATGCATGTCAACATTCTGTGTCTCGCAGGAGTTTCTCTGCCTTTTCGGCACCAATCCCCTCAATTCAACAGCATATCATCAGCAAAGAGGTGACCAGACAGAAAGAGATTTCATTAGGACAATTGGCTTCCATTGCTATGTTTAGCCAAGCCCCTATACAACAACCCAACACACGCTTCAATCCAACAGAGCCAATTGTTCACAAACTTTGATTTTTGCCTGATATTTTCACCCAGATCTACCTAAAGATTCTGCCACCCTAACAGCTGTAATCCTGGTCCACCGCACCCAGCAAACATATCCAGGAATTCAAATAACACTTACTTGCAGCTAAAGAAATGAGCAAATGTTATAACAATTGAAAGCAAGCTGCTCTCAAACTTGCAGCAAGCAGTGGTTAAAGTATAATTTGATGGGCCGCGGAACCCTCCTACTGTCTGGGCCCCCTTCCCATACTGCCTGGGCCCCCTTCATGCATGTGTGGGCCCCAGCCCAGGTAGGCATTTGCAACCACTTCTTAGTACCACAGGCATCAGTTATCGCTCCATAAACGTATTTATAATTTTATATGGCATTTATGTCTATAGCAATTATTGTTACAAACTAGCAAACACTGCATAACACAATAAGTATTGTGATTAACAACGGTGGGGCGTAGGACTTGCCAGCAGCCAGGGCAGGGCGGAACATGTGTTCCGCTGGATTTTGCTATTTTTAGGGGCCCCAGAACTCTGGCCCCCAAATTTGGGGGCCCCGGAACTGTATTCCAGTGCGTTCCCCCTTACTTTAACCCCTGGCAGCAAGGGATAAGGTTTGGCTCTAAACAAACTCTGAAAGGCTATCACCCTTCAGCCAAGATTGACCACCCATACCTGGGTCCCTTTTAGGCCACTGAACAAATAAACCCAGTGGTCTTCAAGCTTTAATTCCTAGAATCCTGCAAGATGCAGTCCTTCTTTCATGTTTCTCTCCTTAAGCCATTAAATTTTAACCTCTTCTCCAAATGGATGTACCCACCTCCACACCTAGTAATTGTCCACAGGCAGGAAGAATATGATGTCCATCAATTCCTGATGTGTTGGGGGAAGCTCCATTATCTGATAGACTAGAAGGGGTAGAGAAAGAAAAGAGGTCTTTTCATGCTCTCCAGTTCCTGAGGGAATTTCACCAAAGGTACTCTTACAAGCTAGACAAGACCCCTAGTGGGACCACATGTGGGTGGGATAGGTACTTTCAGGAACTCAGCTGACAGTGGGATCAGTTTGCCTAGCAATCCAATGAACTCAGGAGGACCCATTAAATCTTCACTAAGTGACCGTGTTCCTTGATTGGTCAGAAGAGCCAACAGATCATCATTTAAGCCCAGTAGCAACAACAGCACAGTGGCTACTCAGTGTTTTTGAAGCCCAAAACCATGCCACACCTGCTTTTTGCTTCCTTTCCAGTTCTTGATCCATTCCTTCTCCAATCCAATCCTAATCGCTCACTGGTTCTGACCTCCTGATTCTAAACTACTGGTTTTGACCACTGGCTTGTTTCTTGACCATGGTTCCAGCTCTTCCTTTTGGATCTGTTGACTTCTGGACTCCGACTTTTGGCTTAACTCATGACCAAGACTCGGGCTCTGCCTTTTAGTTGTGTTCTCTATCCTGACTCCAATCCTTCCTTTGCCTCCTGACCACATGTTCAGTTCTCTCTCTTGATTCTGCTCTGAGCATTACACAAGACTCCAGCTCTGACCACTGGGTCACCTTGTCTATACCTCACTGTATGACACTTTGTACTATTCTGAAATACAAAGAACTGCAGATTTAAGAAGCTCAATCTCTTTAGTTACCCAAGAGATGGTTAAGAGGTGACTTGATCGTAGCTTATAAGCACATATCTGGGGATAGGATTCCTGATGATAGTGGCCTCTTTAATGTAGCAGACAAAGACATAACATCCAATGGTTTAAAGCTGAAGCTAAAAATAAGGAGCAATTTCTAAACAATGAGGGGAAATAATTATTGGAACATCTTAGCTAGATGGATTCTCTGACACTTGCAATCTCTTAATCATGATTGCAACTCTGAGTATAGTGAAACTCAACCAGAAGTTATTGCTCCACTAGAAATTATGAAGTTAATACAGGAATTAACAAGTGAAATGCTATGTACTATATTGTGTGGATTTTCAGACTAGATGGTTATAATGGTCTCTTCTAGCTTTAACATTTATGAATTTCTGGCAGCATTTAAATGAGTCATGAAAGGAGGTTACTCAACTCTATTCCCCATCTTCTGCCCATCCCCCCACAATTTTAATTATTTAAAATAGTTTCTGAACATAATCAGTAGAATCTATTAATATGTTTAGCATATGCTAATGAAGTCCTGCTCTACGTTTATCTGCCCCTATTTGGCCTAACTAAGTGCCTGATCTATAGCCCACTGAAGTGAATGGGAGTCTTTCCTTTGACTTCAATTGACTTTGTATCTGGTACCTGCAGTTAAGCAGGCACAGGATATCCCATATTTAGGTTGCTGCTGGCACAATTTGCAGGAGGGATAATTTAAATGCCTCAAACTTGCATGAAGATCCTCAAAACAAAACATATATGCAACATCAAGAACTGGCCACAAAAACTGAAGATCCTGCAAATATAGTTTCTCATCTCAATTTTTGCTCACAACTCATTATACAAGTGTGGGGCAACTGTCCAGTGCAGGTATTCCATGGGAAAGACACACAGAGAGCAGATAAATGGCTCAGAAAAGGACTTATAAAGAAGGTGATCATTAAAGGAATGAAATGGGGGATGGGGTTAGGAGCTCCTATGAATGGAATGACAGGAGTCAGCCCAGGTTTTTATTGCCCCCAACACACCTACAAGAAGGGGGAGTTAGATGGTAATGTGCTAGCAAAAGATGGGGAGGCTGGATGGAAAAAGAAGGGGAGTTGGTGGAAGCGCCATGGGAAATTATTGAATGAACAGGATGTTAGCTGCACTGTACACCTTTAGCTGCCAGGCAGTCTCGGACAGCTACTAATAAAGTTGTAGCCTGATGAAAACCAGATCAAAAGTCTCCTGTCTGTCTTTCAGTATAGCTGGACAACCAATACACTCTTTTCTTGCCCTATTACCTCATGGAAAAACAAACAGAAACAAGACCAAATGAGGGAACAAATCTTTACCAACTAAATTCACCTGAATGCACACTGAATTTAAAAGCTGAAGAGGTTAGTTACCATTAACTAAGTCTCATTTCGGTCTGAAAATTTAGTGCATACTGTTGTTACAAATAAACTTCTATGATTACTATCACTGAAACAGATTAGAAAAATAAAGTTTACTTATTTTCCCAGTGTGTTTACTCTGGACATTTTCCAGAACTTTGTGTAAAGTAATTTTTACTATTTCTTTTATATACTCAGTTTTCCTCTCTGGGTCTTTAACCCAGTAACAGATGAGAGAAAAATATTTGTTAATATTTGTTAAATGTGATATTTAAACAAAAATTGGCAGGTTGATTCAAAGCCAGGTGTAGCATATGAAGCTACTTTTTATGATATATTTCAAGTTGACAGTTTTATTTGGACATTTAAATTTTAAGATCGTTAAGTGCAGGAATTTTTTCCCTTCCTGAAAACAACCAACTGGACAAAAAAAATTCACATTACTATAGACTTCACACTTAAGTCACAAATGTAAGCACATGTAGCTGTAAAGATTCCTATAACAACATTAACTCTGCTGTGTTGTACAAACACATTACCATGTAATTTGTTTCCCATGGTATAAGGTGCACCTTAATGTATTTCTAGTTAATTTTGTACATTCTTCACAATAAAATACATAAGGCTGTGCAAGGTAGCAAAATTAATATTGCACCTGGAACCTTATTTAACATTTCCTGATTTTTGCGACCTTTATCAATACAGTGTTAATAATGGATTTAATGTAGGAAAGAAGGTGAGTTAGCTAATCTTTTAAACTATTACTAAATTATTATTTTACTATCTTGCGGGATTCTAGGAGTTAAAGCTTGAAGACCCACTGGGTTTATTTGTTTAATGGCACTGTAGCAGGGTGAAGCAGCCGCCCTCCAAGCAGGGCTCAGGAGGGCTCCCGCACTCCCCCTGCTGGACAGAGGATGCAATGGCATGGGGCCAGAGCAGAAACTCGAGGAGTGGAGCCAAAGGGAGAGGGGACAGTATAAAAGGCCGGACAGAAGATGGGCAGATCGGCCATTGAAGCCTCTACCTTCGGCGGGCCCTAATTCTCCACCAGCGGTGGCAGATGAACCCCAAGGTGGTCAGGAGGCGGGGCCTTATCTGTATTCCCCTCCAGGGGAGGACCTTGAGGAGCTATCCTTGGTGGAGGAGCCAGGAGATAAGAGAGAGAGAGGCTGGCTGCTGAAGGCCCCTGCGACTTGGAGGAGCTACCGTCAGCTGAAAGTCAGGAGGGGCTGCCGGACCTTCTGCCCATGGACAGTGAGGGACTGACCAGGATACCTTTGGCAATCTACCTGGACGTCTACATGGAGGACTACGGGACCCAGGCAGCTGGGTTGGGGCAAGAGAGGAAGTAGCCCAGGGACAGCAGGTGAGTACCGGCTGAGTTGCAGTTAGCGAGTTTTGGCTGGAGCACTGCTGACCCAGTGGCAGATTGGGCTGGGACACAGTGGTGTGGGCAGCCCTGCATCCTCCTCCTTCTCCTTGTTGGATTCTTCAAGTGTCAATCAATCCCTCCTGCCTTGCACTTGAGCCTAGACTGACTCTGGTGTTTGCCTTGCCCTCCCTGAAGGGCCGGAAAGGGGCTACTGACTCTGGGTGTTTGCCTCACCCTGCCTGAGGCTACTGACTGAGTGCTTGTCCTGCCCTGCGGGAGGACCAGAACCACCGACCGTGGGCGTCGACCTTACTACAGGCCCAAAAAGGACCCATGTATGGGTAGTCAGTCTTGGCAGAAAGGAAGTGTGCTTCTGAGTTTGGTCTTAACACATCATAACAGGTGTAAAAGTCTGACTCCAAGTGAGTACAATTAATAGCTGCAGTCATGCTTGCTCTAGGGAGGAAAGGTCAATACAGTGAATGAATAAGCCAGTAGTGAAGCTGTGGGATAGAGTAGTAACTTTTCTCAGCCTAGGATTTTTATTGTGGTTTGTGTTGATATGCCTCTTGCCACTCAGACTATTTGAAATCCAAAGTGTCTTAAGAATTTAAAAATAGGTTTACTTTCAATTTCATTTTTATATTTCCTTTAAGAAAAATCACCAATTAGGTGATGATAATAATAAAATAATAATAATAATAATAATAATAATAATAATAATAATAATAAAGTATTACAAAAAGCTCAAAAGAGAATGGACAAACTTGCCACATAAGACACTAAAAACTTTAGGCCATCAGTCCCTGTCATGTACAGATAGCTCCTTGTCACTCTTGGTGTGATGCTCGGAGGGGAAAAATAGCATGAATGAGGTAGATTGATTCTCTAGCACCTTCTGTAAAGGATGTGGATGGTCCCATATGTAGATTGTTTCATTAATCTGTGGAACTTGAGGGCAGGGGGAAGGGGTAGAACATATCAATCTGTGTCAATCCTTTTGGGTGGCTGGCAACAAATGTTTAAGGGAAGTCTACATGCATTAGGTCTACCAACTAAACGGCACCAAAGGAAGTAGATTTTGGGAGGCACTTGTGTCACCTTTTTATTTCTGTACATCAAACAACTCACATCTCCCATTACTGAAAGCAATATTAAGTACCAGACAAGCATCTAGAATATTTCATCTTTGGCTGATCCAGAGACTAGAGAAATGTCCTTATTTTTCCAAGCTGCTAGAGAAAAACACCAATGCTCCAAAAAACCTAATGATTATTATCTGCTTGCTCTCTCTCTCTCTCTCTCTCTTCCTCCCTCCTTCAGCCCCATTTTCTTTTTAAAGAGAAATGTTGCTTACTGCAGCAATTGTGTGGGAGGATAGAAAATGAATACATCACAGGAGAAGGGTCAGCTATTCCTTTATAAGCCAGAATGTCTGGCAGCTATAGTTACAGATGTGGATATCAGATAATCATTCAAGATGTTTTCCTGTTTCCATTGATTACTGGAAAATAATGCAGTTTATATCATACTATCTCTGCACAGGCAGCATCATACTGCAGGAATTTTGCATTTCATGTTAGCATGGCATTCGTGATCAAAATACAAGATTCAAGCTATTTAATCTGTCTTACTCTCTCTTCTGAATCTAAATCTTCTTTCAGGGGAGTTGCTTTTCAGAATCATTTACTGCACAATGAAGAGTGAGAAACTAATAGGGAAATATACAGGGTAAAATTATACTTCCTTTACATCCTAAAACAGCATCATGTCTCATACATAAGAAAATAATGCTTTGAATATAAAAAACTTTTTCATAATCATTCACCCCACACAAAGTCATATAATAAATGGTGAAAAGGTGAGAGACTAGTGCTATGCTTGCAAGTTAAAATTAATGTGAAAATGCAGCTGATAGAGAATATTTTATTTTTCTTCTTATCTCATCTTCTCCTATTTCACTACATTTTATCATGCCTTAGCAGTAGTGAATTCTAATGAAACAAAACTTGCTATAATTCCAGATAATCATTTTTTGTGTATGAACCCAACCCTCACAGGCTTAGAGTGCAGCGGATTGTTTTACCTTATCATGGACTAATACAAGAGTGTGATGTTGGTAGGAATTAAAGCTAATTGGGAAGTTTGCATCAACCCTAAACCCTTTTTAAAATTAAAAAATGGAAGGGAAATTGCCTGAAAAGTCCACAGCCTTCTACCCAAATTCCCACCCAACTTTTCCCAACCAGCTCTAGTAACGCTGGCTATTTTAATATTCAAATAACATTTCTCTAAATAAGCATTGGAGAAGGATTAGTAATTTGAATAATTTATCGAGTCAGCTGATTTACTCAACAACTTGATCATTAACACAATTTGCAAAAGGTAATACATTTTGTTTCTAATTTGGTTTCAAACAATTTCAAATGCAATTTAGTATATTTGGAGATTAGACTACAGAAACAGCACTGAGTGTATCTAACCTGTATTCAAATGCCTTTACTTTCATTTAACCATTTTTAAAATCTTTTGGAAAAATCTAATTACATTATAATTTCTCAAAGATTTTCTCCACTCCTTCTGGTTAAATAGATTTTTATTTCTGCCAAATCAAACCTGGAAGGATTGCTGTCAAACAAAAATACAGTTTGTTTACTAGTCCTGAAGGTAGGGTTACCATATATCTTGGTTTCCACAGATATTGCCTCTTTTTTGAGGCTCCACCCTTGGGCAGATTCCTCAAATAACAGGAAACACCCAAGGTTTTGCAGAGCAAACATTGCTGCTCCAAAGGGGTCCTTCCCTGCCTCCTCAACTGATTGTCCATTCCCCTCCATCCACAGCTTCCAACTCCCATCTGCCTGGACCTGATTTTCAGCCCTGGGGTGGGGGACCTGCAGGAAGTAGCTGACTGATGCCTGCATCCGAAGCTTGCATCAGCCACCCTTCCATCATGATTGGGAGCAATACTGTCTCCCATCTCCAATGAGTATCCTCACTGCAGGTACCCTCTTCTGCACCCCAGCATTACTCACCCCTCCAGCTTCTCCTTTCCACTCACCAACTCTCCACCCCTCCAGCAGCATCTTCTTTTGGGGAACCTGAAATATGGCAACCCTATGTTGAAGGACACAGAGAAAGTGATATTTAATAGTGAAAAGTGAAGAGTAAGTTGTTGATCTACATCTCACTCTTAGTGGCCCAAATCGAGTAATTGAAAAATTTAACATTTATTAATTTAGTGGTACACTGAATTGAACTTGGTATTACTAGTGTCAATGGTAGTAGCATTTGTCACCCTAGCGTACAATACATCTTTTGTAGAGAAGAATCATCATATGCAGATACATTAAGGTTCTCTTTCCTGCTCCCATACAGAAAGATTGATAGTAAAATATAGTCTACTTTATCAATAAAATAAAAGCATTTATTTACACAAGGTTTTTTGAAATAGTCATTTATCTATGTATTTATAAAACATGTCAATCAATGAAGGATCTGATCATTGTACCACTAAGACATCACCACAATGACTGTCACAAAGTATCATTTCTTTCTTTCTCCCTATTACTCTTTGTTGGGTTGTGGACTTCTAATCAGAGTTTCAGTAATATTTTTGAGAAACACAACCGAGTTACTCTACAGCCACCTTTGCTGGGAGAAAGTTTCTGATAAGAAATGGATCTTGTATTTTACTTTACAGCTATCAAGACTTTAACTCATCCTGATCTCTTGAGATGAGTTCCTAGCTGATGAGAACACTCCAGTAAGACTCCTTGGCTATGTCTACACTTACCAAAGTTAGTTCGAATTAGTTAATTCGAACTAATTCAAACTAATTTTAGTTAGTACAAATTAACTTAATTCAAACTAGCATGGCCCCACTGGAATTTTAGTTCGAACGAAGCAAGTGCCATGCATGGCACTTGCTTAGTTCGAATTAGTCAGTTGCATTAAGCTCAATGTGCTGGTCAGTTCAAACTAAGCAGTTAGTTCGTACTAACATGGCCACATTGACTTAATTTGAACTAACTAGTTCAAATTAAGGGTTAGTTCGAAAGGCATAATTGAATTTATTAGTTCGAATTAAGGAAGCCCTTAATTTGAACTAATGAAAGCTTAGTGCGACCAAAGCTTAAGTTAGTTCGAATTAAGCTTCCTTAATTCGAACTTGTCATTGTAGACATAGCCCTTGACCTTACACCCAGAAGTTTCACCCTAGTCATCACTAGTTGTAATTTACTCTGAATCCTTCAGCTTTCATGCTGAATTGTGGAAAATGTGGGAAGTTTCTGTAATATTTTTATGAAAAATGTGCCTCAGTTTCCCTACTTGTTTTGTCTTACTACTTAAAGTACATTAAATGGTTAATTGCTTTCTTGGGGAAAAAATACCTGAGTAAGACTCAAATAGGCAGATCTGTGCTGGTATGAATGAACTATCAAGAACAGTCAGTATATGAACAGAATTTCCGTGGAGATACAATGGAAGACCAACAACCAGATGTTAACTTTAATGAATGCTCACCAAGGGAAACCAAATGTGGACTTAGCATGATGGCAACTTGAAATCAAAGAACTGAGGTGTGAGTTCAGAAGACTGATATGAAGTCTTTGTTGCCCAGTGCAGAGAGGGCGTTGGGATCTAGGACTGTGATTGAGGCGAGAAGGTTTTGGCTGTAAGTATGTAAGCCAGACCAAGGCAAAGAGGGGCTTATCTGACTGAAAGCAGATATTAGGAAGATAAGTGAGAGACATGTGTAGGCTGTGCTTTCTAACAGAAACACCTTTAAATACTGTAATCTAGTTGAATAATAAAAGATGTTTTGTGCTGAAAAGGCTTCCCTGCGTCTCTTCCAAATACCTGCTGATTGCATCTCTCACAAAGAGCCTATTTCTCTGATAAGAGTTCATATTCTTTTGGACTTGCAGGAAGAGCCATAATGAGGAAAAAGGATGTTTCAGCAAGTGACTCAGCATTGGGTCTCAGGTGACCCAGCATTGGGTCTGCACGGCACATTCTTGTAAAAGGTATAAGGCTAGTGCCTAACCTAGAAAGACTGTATGCAGGTGAGAGGCAAAACATATCTGTGAATCCATGACAAGTGTTTCACAAGACAGGGGGTACTAGTTTATAGAGGGTTTAAAAATGAATGTCAAAATCTTGAAACAGAACTAGAATCGGATAGGAATCCAGTGTGAGGCAAGGAACACTGGAGTGGCATATTGTCTTTGGTCCATCTGTCTGATCTAGTAAACTAGCTTGGCTTCTGTGTGAGCTTTACAGTTACCTCCAGATACAACACATGACTGTAAGGATACAGCATGCATTTCTGGGGCTAAATCTGCTACCAAGGGGAAAGAATTTAGTATTCTGAGTAGCTGACAGAGGTTGAAAGAATTCCTAGATTAATGTTCTGACTTCATGAACCAAAAGTGTTGTTCCAACAGCCGAAAAGGAGGGAGAAAAAACACTGACAACTGTTTGGATAAAGTGATGATCAGAGCTGAGGTTTATTTGCTATGGTCCTGAGATCAAATCCTAAGATCAGGCCCACGTGTATAAAGAGCTTTGTCCTGGGAAAATTCCCAGGGTCATTTTGATGGACTCTGATTCAATCTATTTAAGGCATATTTAACTTAATGCAAAGTAATTTTGCTGATAAACTAGATATTAAGAACTTTAAATAAAATTACTCAATTCCATTCTTGTTCAGATTTTTAAAAAAACTTGCCATTTGTACTTACGTAATTTAACTATCTCTTATTGCTGGCCATTCAAAAACATTTGTAAAACTACTATATAGTATGAATATTCATAATTAAAAATATACTGTATAGCTCAGAGATTACTTGCACAGAGAGAAGTATCATAACCAAATAAATTGTTTCAAATAATCATGTATAAGCCTGCCCCTAAAAAAGATCTATTTTTTTTAAGTCCTCCTTTCACCTGTTACTATAGTTAATTACTGATTGGTGTTTGTGAAATAGCAGCTCCAAGAGACGTTCCTTTTGCAAGAATGAATGTAGCTAATAAATTATTAAGTAAAACATTAATTAGTAAGATATAAAGAATAACCTTATAGGTGTTAAATGGAAAATACATCTTGGGAATGTGAAATTGGAAAAAAAAAAAACTGACTATGCTTAGTTGGAGAAACACTATTTTGAAAACCAGTCTAGACAATTTCCATTGTGAGTCTTCTCAACTGACAGATAACATTTAAAATAGTTTCAGCTATGGTTGAAAATGATAGATGAGCTGAATCAGTTTTGTGTGAGAGAGTAAACTAATGCAATCAGACATTATGTTCCACCCACAAGGAAAAGTAGCAGTTTGTATTCTCTCTTAGAAAGAGGCTTACCATGATACCAATAGCTTGCTATCTCAGGAAAAACAACAACATTAAGAGGAACTTCCCTCAACAATTAAGTGACCTTTATCCTCAACAACAAAGTGTCAGGTAACAAACCTTGTGGATGGGAGGTGGGGGGAAGCAGTATAGGATCATAAAAGAGTAGGGTTGGAAGGAATTCCAGCAGGCCATTTGGTCAGGAGCAAACCCCAACTAAATCATCCCAATCAGAGTTCTGTCACACTGCACCTTAATTGTGGTATATTTTGACTTTAATAAGGCTTTCAACACTTTCTCACATGACCAGCTCATTATAAAAAATAAAGAAATGCAACTTAGATGGAGCAACAAAGGGGGCATGTAAAACTTATTGGAAAGCCATTTCCAGAAAGGAGTTATCAGTGGTTCACAGTCAAACTGGAAGGACATATTAAGTGGGGTACTGCAGGGATCAGTTCAGGGTTCAAATCCGTTCAACATTTATCAAATGATCTAGAGAATGATATAGTGAGTACACATATAAAGTTTGTGGATGATTTCAAGCTGGGAGAGGTTGCAAGTACCTTGGAGAATAGAATTAAAATTCAAAATGATCTGGAGAAATACTGTAAAATATATGGAATGAAATTGAATGAGGCCAAATGCCAAGTACTCTACGTAGGAAGGAACAATCGATTGCACACATACAAAATGGGAAATGATTCCCTAGGAAAGATAACTGCAAAAAGTAATTTGGGGGTCCAAATGGATTACAAGGTAAATATGATTCAACAGTGTTGGGGAAAAAAAGAGTCATTCTGGGATGTATTAGCAGGCATGTTGTAAATAAGACACTAAAAGCAATTCTTCTGCTGTATTCTGTGCTCTATGCTTCAACTGCAGTACTGGGTGCAGTTCTGGGTGCCATATTTCAGGAAAGATGTGGACAAATCAGAGAAAGCCCAGAGAAGAGCAACAAAAATGATTAAAGCTCTAGAAAATATGAACTTTGAAGGAAAATTGAGAAAATTGTATTTCTTTACTCTGGAGAAGAGAAAACTGAGCAAGGCATGATAGCAATTTTCAAGAACATAAAATGTTGTTACAAGGAAGGGAAGAGGGGAAAAAAGTTCTCTTTAATCTTTGGGGTTAGGACAAGAGGCTATGGGATTAAATTGTAGCCGGGGCAGTTTAGGTTGGACATTAGGAAACACTTCCTAACTGCCAGGTAGTTAAACCCTGGAATTAATAATTTTAGGAGATTTTGGAATCTGCTTCACTGGAGATTTTTAAGACCTAGTTGGACAAACACCTTTCAGGAACGGTCTGTTTCAGGGGATGACACTTATGGCAACACCAAGCAACATGTAGACCAGTGGTTTTCAAACTTTTTTCCCTGGGATCCAGTTGGGGAAGAAGAATAATTTATGCCTGTAATCCAACAATTACATCTTTGAACAATGCATTCTGGTCTTTTGGTGGCAGCAGCAGGGGGTGCCATGACCCAGTGCCTGAGGGTCTGTGACCCAGTACTAGGTCCCGACCCTAAGTCTGAAAACCACTAATCTAGACCAACTCTTGAGGTTCCTTCCAGTCCTATAATTCTATGATTTTTAGTCAATCCAAATATTAAACTATAAAGGGCCTTGGCTATTAGGTAGGTCACCACTAATGGGACTCATCCTCAGTAGGTGTAAATTGAGTTTAATGGAATGGTGACATCAGTTGAGAATCTGCCCAAAATAATTAAAAATATGTTATCTGTATTGTTTTTAACGCTGATAGCAACTGTGGTAATTACTCCTCACTCTCCATAGTTAAACATGAACTATTCATAAATTTAATACAGCAGACCCCAAATATATTGCATGTATTTGTCACAACTAATACTACCTATCTTATCATGGAGTCAAGAAATGTGCCTTCAGGCAATACACTAGTAGTACAGTGACTAGTGCAGGAAGCTTAGCATCCAGTCTTTCATATTGCTGGAGTAACAAGTCATTATTTGAAGCAAACATTCAAAAAGTCTTCATAAATCAAGAAGTGACTTGAGAAATGAAGCCAGTTCAAATGCCATGTCAATGTGCAGAAGTGAAAGTCCATCCTAGTAACCCATGAAAGGAAGTTTAGCTCTCCAGCTTTGATATTAGGGAAGTAGATGGAACTAAATATGTAACATTTAATAAGTCATGCTATGGTGAAAACGGATGTGACTGTGGTGGATATACACACTAGCTCTTATACTCCTCAGGGAAGAAGAAATGACATCAGAGGAGCTCCAGAGTTTGCTGAAGGGATGACAGTCTCTCTTCACCTAAATGTAACAGGTTGTTTTCCTAGAGAGTAAACTGAAACTAGTGAAGGTAAAATTTGCATTTACTGCTATGAAATTCTGATGTGCAATCCAGACCAATGAGGGACTGTGTCACTCCTGTCCTGCAACCTGAGTATCTAACAGTGTTCTGTTGATATAGCTCCCAACCTGGACCCCTCACAAAAAAAAAGCCAAATCGCATTCAACTCGCATCTTGAGAGTCTGTTTATGGCTACAGCCCTAGTTCAGCAACTCTAACACCAGCACCCTGTTAAACACTAGTCAGGCCCTGGTTTCCAGTACCCTTGGTGTCTACTTGCAGGATGACTCCAACACACTCCTAGTCCTAGATTCCCTCCCTCTTCCTCCTCCCCCCAAAAAATGTGTGTTCTGTACTGTCCAGCACCTCCTGGACAGTCCAAATATATTAAGTCCATTGCTCTTTTAAAGGGATCAATGTACAACAGTTTTCGATCATAAATGAAGTTGCCTACACAGTTCAGTTTAAAGAGAACACTGGATCAATTTCAGTTAAAGAATAACACAAATGTATTTAACTACAAAGAGATAGATTGTAATTGAGTACAAGTGTAAGGAATTAAAGTCAGAAATGGTTACGACAAAAACAAACATAAAACACTTTCTAAACTAAACTAGACTTGGTTCAAGGTTAAATTCTTACCACAGGTTCCCAGTAATGTTGCTGATGACATTTCAGGTCAGGATCTGTTCTAAAGTCAATAGTCGGTTTCTTTTGTCTTAAGTGGAAAAAAACAATAGCTTGGGATGGTTTTACCCCTCACTTTTATAGTTCAGTCATCCTTTGAAATGCATTTCCTCTAGAATATGTTCATTCCCATTGTAGGGACAGAGACAAGGAGTCTATTGGTGAAAGTTCCAAAGGGATAGCCGTGTTAGTCTAGGTCAGCAAAATAAATATGGAGTCCTGTGGCACTATTAAAGACTAACAAATGTATTTATCCCATATTTATCGCATGAGTTTTCATGGGAGAAAATCCCACTTCATCAGATGCTTGAAGATGGTGAAAGAAGTTACATGCTGTTGTTTGTTAAGATGCAGATCTCTTTGTTCTTGCCCCTCTTCTTTTGGAAAGAATGCCACTTGATAGGAAATAGCCAATCAACTTTGAAGACATCTGGCTACGGGAGTCAATTTGTCTTTTGCCTCCTAGAAACAGGTTTACCCACTCCCCAGACTTACTTCCTAAAGGGACTTCAGTCATAATATTAGCTTATGTTCATAATTTACATACAATGTTGCTACATATATTTCACCATAATATTATTTGACCAGCAAGTCAGTAGTTTTCAAATGATACCTTACAAGAAATATTTTGTACAAAGATTAATACAATGGTGCAAATACAGGAGTGAATTCAGTCACAACTGCATTTACAGAATTGTACATATTTAAGTGTTCTGAAACTTACAAAGAATCAATGTTTAGTGCCCTTTTCTATCCCAGTCTCCAACTCTGTGTTCCCTGCCCATTTCCCCCCACCAAATATCTACTTATTAAATTACCAAAGAGACAGAATTCAAAGGTGTATACTGATATTATTCAATAAGATTGAATGCACTCTCTGGATATGGATTGCATTTCTGTAAATGAAGGGGAAGATATTTTTTAAACCAGCGATGAATGTATGAGGGCAAAATAATATGAAGAAAAATAAGGTACTGAGTTGTGTATTTGACCTATTAGAGAACGAACCACCAGTACATGACTTCATCGTGTGTATGCACACATGCGTGCACACATGTTCTGTCTAGCACATGTGTCATAGGATATCTTGGGAAGAATACACAACTGTGGTAAAAAAAAATCATAGAGGTTCCTCCATTTAGTGCCCAGATTAACTCAGTGAGGTTTTCTAAAATACCACCTCCATTAGTAGGGTAGCAAAGAATCGGGGAACCTGCAATAGCAGATCCTTTAGCCCCATGTCCCAATCCATCTCTCCTTGAACCTACATTTTGACTTTCACTGAGCTGACATGCAGCTAGTTTATGAGCTGCACAAAACTGTACCCACTCTTTTGCATAAAGTTCATTGGTGCCACTGCTAGGAAGTCATTTGGGGGTATGAAGGAAGTGCAGGAGAGTAAGATTTGCCCTTAAATGTTGAAAGATAAAATATGGGATTAAAACTGAAAATAAGCAGGCTATGGCAAGGAAACAGCTGAAAGACTGAACTCCATTACATCAATTGGACCTCTGAAAAAATTAATCATTATGCAATAGTGAGCTAGAAAGGTATTACTGATGCCTGCTGATGCTCTGAAATATAAAATACTTTGAGTTATTCATAAAACAAAGCTAGTCTTTTTGTCCTGTAAGTCTTAGGAGAGTAATTAAGTCTGAAGTATACCAACATTTTCCAAGAGTGTCATATGCAAATATTAAACTGATTGATATAGATCATTCACAATCACTCTCCATCAACTTTCCAGTCATTGACCTTTGATTTTCATGGCTCTCAGCAGCTTGTTGTATCAAGCACAATAGTGAGAAACATGTAAGTGGGGTAAGGCAATCTTACCAAGCATACTTAGGAACAAAGGGATAACATGGTACTACATTATCATTAAATGCAGCTCCAAATAGCAGGCACCAAAACCAACTTTTCAGTCACAGAATGAAATTTTTAATGAAGTCCAACTAGATACAATAATTAAGTGATCAGAAAAAAGAAGGTGCAATGCAAGTGCCCAGGGGTTTAAAGAAATCTATGGATCTAAAGTATGCTTTTAATATGAATAAGAACATTCTTATGCTTAGCAAGTTGGAAAGAAATTCTCAAAGCATCCTAACATCACAAGTAATGAACATAAAAGACAGAGGCAAGTTCTAAGAATGACTCAAACCAGCTCAAACATCCAAACATAAGAGGTAACACGAGTATTTTGCTACCTGCTGTTATTAGGTCATTATATAATTTTCTTTTCTCAGGCACTTGCAATAAACAGGATATTTAGAAACAAAAGAAGAATGAAGGACCTTAGGCATAGTCACATAAAAGTGTGTTATAGCAAGAGTGGAAAAAAAAGTAGTTGCATCCTTTTATGTACAGCTACCAACCTAATTAAATTCTCCTAAAACCACTATTCTAAAGCCATTTATAGCCCCAGGCAACTGAATGTCAAATTCATAGTGTACTTTGTAGTGATATTATTATTCCTTTCAAAGTATTGATTATTTATATTGTAAAAATGTCAAGGGATATTTGCTCCCTCTATAATGCACAGGGGACCACAATTATAAACCAGGATGCTACTGTACTGTAAAAAACACAAAACAAAATAAGTCCCTATCCAGTACCTTAAAATCCAAATATAAGAGACAAGAGATGGATTCAACAGACCAGGGAAACAAACAAACAAACGAGACAAAAATCTACTCTTCATGTCAGGAATCGAGAACACTTCCCAGAGATGAGCATATTTCCCCCCTTCCTATTCTCCTCCCCTTTGTAGATGAAGAGAACTGAGGCATAGCAAAATTACAAGACTTGACTTAAGCTCATTTAGCAAATCAGTGGAACATTTAAAAAAAGAATTTAATCCAGTTCCTTGTCCCTTTTAAGCTATTAGGCTTGCTCCCTCTATAATACATAGAAAGTACAAAGACTTCTTATTAACTTGGTACTCTTTGAAGATCATACATTCAAAGTCCAGAAAACCAAATTCAAATTATTACATTTGTATAGGACAAAAAACAGCCAGCAGTAGCAACCTTCTCTCATACTTTGCTGTTGAGAAGTGGCCTTCCAATTTTTCAACACTGATGTAATAGATCCTTGTTTAGTGGACAGTTCATGCAAGTCTATGAATACAGCTACACTGAAGCTGCTGCATCAGCTCCATCTATCAATGAATTGACTGAGCAGGCAGTGGAGACCTGCAAAATCTCAGAAGTGCTCTCCAGCTGACACCATAAATCCACCACCCCAAAAAGAGTAATTCTATATTGACTGTACTGAACAGAAATTCGGTATTGCTGTGGTTCCTGTCAATGTAGCACAGTGAAGATGCCATGGTAGGTAAAAGTTAGTAAGACGACAGGAGATATACAAGTTTCTGTACATAGTATGTGTATCTCCTGTCAACAACATTGGCAGTGTAGACCAGACCTATGTATACATAAAATTCTTGTTGGCTTTGCTGAAGCAGTTCCTAAAAAAGTGTACCAACTAATGCCAATTTTGATGGTTCTTTACTTGGTCAAGAACTTGACTGATCACCATATCCTTTCATGTAGGTTTCCACTGTCAGATGTAACTATGTGGACCATATCAGTTAAAAGGGTATATTAGAACCAGGCCATAAAGGTTATAGGCTTTATAGTAAATCGGTATTCCTAAATATTTATGAACTTTTTTCAAATTAATCAGATTGTGTGTTTAGTACTTTAAAAGAATATATTGTGTAGTCATTCACAAATAGTGTTTACAATTTTGATCTGATTTTCAGAGGTGGTAAGAGCCTACTATTGTTGTTTTAATGAACAGGAGCTAATACAGTTCAGCATCTTCGGGGAAAATAGGCTTAGCATGATTATCCCCATTTTAAAAATGACCTTTTCAGTACTGTATTATTCTGCATAAAGTGGGGATGACTTGGCATAAGTAGAGACAGTAAGAGAATTTTGCCATGATCAAAACAAGAGGTGACCAAAATATTGGCCATTATTTTAGCAGTAGAGATGGTGGTTACAAAAATTAACACAAATATGGACGATTTCTGGCTACACTTGCAAATAAAGTCATTCACAGTTGCATAGTTAACACCTACCGGCAGCAACAAATAGTTTTCTAATGTAGACAAAGCCTTTGACTTTCTCACATTTAATTTTGTGTTTATTTCACACATTACTGTATGCATGAAACAGCTTCCCATTCTTTCCCCCTATGCCAAAATGTTGCCTTCTCCTCAAAACCCACTTCCTCTCAGGAAGTCTCATGACTACAATAATTAAATTCCATTGTATAATTGGCTGCAGAGTGACTGAGTATATACTTTTGTACTGCATTATAGCTATGATTGCCCAGAGACTATAAAACTAAGTCAGAAACTCTAACTTTCATCCAATCATTTGTATGAATCAAATATCCCTATATAAATAATAATTTACAGAAGTGGTGTTATACAATTTGTATTTCTTCTGTGAAGTTCAGCTCGAAGTAATCCCAAACAAAGCTTTTTAGTGCATCATCTGTGCCTATTGATGTGACACTCATTAACCAGCATGAGTTATTATAATAGACACACTAACAAGAAAAAAGTAAACTATTTCAGTCACTGAACCAAAGCTTGTTGCTTAATAGATGAATCTAAGCTAATAAAAAAGCTTGCAAGCTATCAACTGAAGCAGCATGTGTCAACAGTACAGAAGTCTCCGTTTTAGTGGTTTAAGGGCATACTCTAAAACCTTACTGCTTGGATCATGAAGTTAATGAACAGCTAGATACTTAACAGAAAGAAATGATGGATAATATCCATATGAATCATGAATGAGCTTGGAAAGAGAGTAGAGCAAATATGGGTCTAACATTCTATTCCTCCCCTCCCCCCAGTTCGTAAGCATTTCAAAAGAACAGCCTTACATTCTTCATTCTTTAGCCTTCTTTTTCCGCACTTTAAGAGGAGTATCCAGACATCTTGGGGTTGTGTCCACTGATCACTGCTAGTTCAAGTGATTCACAGTGGGAGATCTAGATGCTGGAATCAGAACACACTGCCAAAGGGGATGTAAAATGAGACCTGGAAGAGAAAGAATAGCAAACAGTCTTAGTACCACCTGCTATGTTGCCACAGACAGCTACTATTTTCAGCACAAAACACCCATCTTTTAACATGTTACTTCAGCTAATTCAACACATTTCAGCTTCCTCCTCCTCTTAGCTCTGAAGAACCCTCATAGGAAAAAGAAAGTTGGATTCTATTTCTTCTTTGCATTAAGTGAATTGTTTCTTAAATAGTACTTTTAGTTAAATATGTGGAATTGAATGCAACTGAGGGTGGAATTTAACTCGCAGAATTTTCATCACTCAAGATGGTACTGAAGAGGGAAAGAGCCAGCTTAACCTTGAATCCAACATTTGCAGGACTGGAATTTAGGGGGTAGGGTGGGGGGGGGAACAACCTTTTATTTCTGATTTTTTAAAAATAAAATATGGAAACTGAGAAAAGAAAATGTTTCCCCGGTATGCTCTTTTCATAATGTTTTTTGTTGTTATTTTGGGAAAGGAGGGCGGGGGGGGGGGGGGGCATTATAAAAGATGTCCACCACCTTAGTATCAAAGATTGACATTTGTAACAGATTCACATACAAAGAACAATTAGTGTAACATAACAACTAGCTTGACGATGCTGGTATTGGAATGATAAGCATTCACTAAGTGCATATTCTAATATTTAGATGTCTAGAAAATACTTTAAAGATGCTTGACTTTCAGAGGAGCTGAGTACACTACAACTCCCATTGAAGCCAGTCTGTTGGTGCTTGGAACTTCTGAAAATTAGGCACCGGATAACTGTGTTATTGGCAAGCTAGCTGCCAACTTATACCAAAGTCCCCATGCCCCCGTTGAATGCTGAAATATAGATAGCTGGAATTAAGCTGGTTCCCCCATGTTAGCACTGTTCAAATAGATATTAGAGTTATAAAAATGAGCTTGTTGTGTAGACTTCATTAAATGATTGTAAGATGCTGCATGCAGTACTCTCAGATATAACATTAACAACAAGCAAACAATTGTGGAACATCAAAGAGGAAAAAAGGACTTTACTGATTGCTCTACCCGCATTACATCAAATGCAAAGTAGTTGTGCAAATGAATTCCTTCCATCAGCTGAATTTGCAGCTCAAACAGCCAGGAAGGGAAGGAAATAAAAAAGCTCTGACAAAGAAGTATTGTGTCTTTATGCTGCTTGAACTCTGAGAGGCAAGGATTACTAAGCACAAGCAAAAAGATCCCCAGTTTTTAGCCTGGGTTAGCCCTAAAGGACACACAGAATTTTCTATAATAAGCCAGCTCTATTACTTTTTTGAAATTCAGCAGCATGGTAAAAATTGCATATTTAATCTCTGATGTGACATCAATGTAGATTGATGCAAAATTTGTTGGATTACAAGTCTGCAGAATCTAGCTTCACACAAATGTGTACTCAAGAACGGCACCATCAGTTTGAAGGCTCATGTTGAAGGTGCAGGATATTCATTCTTAATAGTGAAGCAGAACTCAGATAAAGTTGGGCATATGTTCTTTGCAAGAATTGATTGCAGGAAATTCTGATGAAGTGTTCAAGGTCACCTACTGACAAATGCATGGCATCAGGTTTACATGAAAAGGGATTTTGCTCCATATCATACTTTTTCATGTGCAAGTTGAAGAAAAAGGATGTAAATTTTTGCTCCAGCTGGTTGAGATGCTGTGATGTGAGAGGCTGAAAATGTCATTGTCAACCAGGAACTTGCAAGGCTGTGGGAAGGATTCATAGTTCACAATTTTCTTCATAAATCCTATGATTCAGTCACTGAGCTGAAGGATGGGAGTGGTCTTCCCCTGAAGACCTGCATTCAGTTCATTTGGTTTCCCATATATTTCTGTGACATAGGCAAGATGGCATATCTTCCTATAGTCACATAGAAATGAACAAATTCACCCTTTTCTGCAGTCCATTGCATACGCATTCAGCTCACCTCTCACTTAAAAAATCATCCCAATATTTTTCCTCCCAAGAGTCAAAAAATTTCAATACATCATAACTGGACTCCATTTCTTCACATAGACACACATGAAATGGTTGAATTGGGGTGTAGTACACAATAGATGACACCTACTGCAAAACGTCACTTAATTAAATCTCTAAATCCAAAGTTATCAGTTCTCTGTGAATCACACCGTGAGTCCACACAGCAGACAGCACAACTTCCTTTACCAGGCTTGCAAACTTGCTTTCTGCTCTACCATAGATGGAACTCAATCTGTGCAAAAGATGAGATGACATGGTATATTTTTATCTTGCACATGGCCATGTAGTACATAAAACATTTTTTGTGCTATCTTGTATTCAGGAAGAGAGACACAGAACTAAATATATTGGAAAATTCCACCTCCCATTTGTATTTCAAAAAAGCCAAGAAATGTGCATCGTGCCCTCAGTGCTCACATCAACTTGAAGAGCAAAAGAACCCTTGGTTTTCAGGCCTTCTACCAGTGGGTTTTTCTCTGATTGCTTGCTGTCATCTCAATCCTTTGCTCCACTATGTTGCTGGAGAACAGCATGACTTCGAATTTGTTTGCCTTGTTTTCCCTGAACATTATTTTTAACATAATTTCAGCTGGCAAAATCAAAGTCTCTCTAACTGAGTGAGGCTTCTTGTCCTGTGTAATTCAGTAATTCATCTCAAATGTTGCCTTTTGACGTGGTTCTCTTGGATTGCAGTTGTTGATGCAAAAGTTCTTTCAATGGAAAAAGTGACCTTGGCTTTCTTATGTGTGCATTGTGAAGGGTTACCAGAGGTTGTTTAAGTTTACTGGGCATCATGATTTTGCTAGATAACACCATGTGACATAGTATGCATTTTGCCTTTCTTCATTCTTCATTCTCCATTCTTCATTCTCCATGTGAACCAATACTCAAAGAATGCTTAGTCATATTTGTGAGCATGTTTCCTGAACTCTTGTTTTGTTGTTCATGACTACATCACTAGACTCACTGCTGGAGGCTGAAGCAGATAATCTGCATAAAAATAAATCCATTGTGCCTCTTATCATACATCAGAAAGAGGATTTCACAGTTAAGCTAATGATGCGAGGATTTAGGAAGACAGTGTGTGATGATACTAGGGCAGAATAGAGACCGTGACCTATGATGATTCCCTGAGTCCCAACAGGGTACTATAAAAGAAAATATTGGCCCTGTCTTAAGGAGTTTATATGACACTGCAGATTTCCATCTCAGAAAAGGCTAGCACAGGCTCCGACCAACTTAAGTAGAGAGGATGCTCTGTTGATAAAGTTGTTACCTACAGATAAGAATCTTCTGGATTCAAGACCCTCAGCTGGATGCTTGCATAGCGGAATGGTGCCAATGGCCAAATTGAGTTTCACACAGCCACCATGTCTTGTTCTGCTCCACAAATACTATGCCCAGAGGCCACCTATTTATCTACAAAATGGCGGACTCTACACAACGTGACCTCACACACATCAAATATGCAAGGCCAGGCTGTGCAGAAGCCCTATACTATAGATCAAAAAAACAGCCTTCTGACACAGCATTTGTAGAGCAGGACTGGACACATTCAGGGGCAGACAGCATAGTTTCATGGGACAAATCTGGCCTGTTGGGACTTGTGACCCCCAACTACCAATGGCACAGCCAATTTGGGGTCACAACTCACTGTTTGGGAACCGTTGCACTTAGACATCACTTTGGCCTTGTTTATACTTACAGTGGCATGGAGAACACATAATCTACATGTGTAGCTACATGTTGTAGCTAAGACAGGCTGTGTCCGCACTTGGCACAGCAGCATGTAGTGACACCCCATAGTGAAAGGCTCTAGCAGCTATGAGGCAGTGATACTAACTGGCTAAAACGTTAGTGTAGACACAGGAGTCACTGCTTGAGCACATAGAGAGTCTTATAGGTTATATACCTAGGGTTCAGGTGCATTGGACATTCTACTATTCTCAATTCATCTATGCAGTAAGTCACTGTCTACAGAGCTATTCATACTCATATTAGCTGTGCACACAAAGTCTGTACTCTACAGGCCACCGTAAGTGTAAATGTAAGTTCTGAGAGGATATTGAATGTGTGGTTGTATAACCTCAAAATATCAGTAGATTCAATCTTATTTCCTACATCAATTGGAAATGAGAAACTACTTTTACTGATTAGCTGTTTAATCGGTAGATCTAGTCAAATGCTAACAGTCATAAAATAATTTGATTAATTTTATTCTAATTTATTGAATAATGTATTAGATTAATAGCATTCAGCTAGCTAGAGTCCTGCCTGAATGGAACCAAAAATAATAATCACATATGAAATATTTGAAATGAAATATTTTTTTCAACTACAAATAGGGACAACAATTGCTGAATTGCATATTCGACTTATAGTATTTGACTAACTCCGTTGACCAATAATCATTTTAACTCTGTTGTTTCTCTTCCAAGTTTATACTAAAAAAGATCATTTTTTCTATTATGAGTGTTTGCCTCCTTGTTTTCCTCTCATTTGATTGAAGCAATTTGTTTAAAAAGTAAAGAGAAAAATGGGGTACCACACCATATCTTTAGAACACAGTGGTTTGTTGATCTAGAACTACTTATTAACTGTTCAAAACAAATCTGTAAAATTACTTTTACTCAGTGCAAAACATGAAATATAATTAGATGGCTGGGAAACGATAGACGTTCAGACTGGTAAACACTGCATACTGCACTCAATTATTCTTTTATTCATTTTCTAATTTACACCCTAGGGAATCATGTGATTACACTCCAGAGGTTTTTTTTATTTACATAATTAAGTATATAACCTATAATTTGTCAAGTGTCACATTATGCTATGCAAGGACGGTATCAACTTTTTTCTTCCTTTCCCTGGATACGGCTATTATCTTGAGTTTGCCCCGTTACCTCATGTATGCTGAATCTTGTAACTCACAGCTTTTCAATTACATGCAATTTAATTCCAGTGATGGCCTTCCTTTGCAAAGCCATAATGATACAGTCTTTAAGAAGACAAGGAGTCTTGTAGCACTTTTAAAGTCAATGGAACTACATTAAAGCATTCAGTATGAAGTGGACCTATACTACATTTGTCCTCAGAGGAGATTATATACTTGAAGTGGTCACCATCTACCATTTTCATTTAATATCACAGTTCAGTTTGGGTGGATCCTTAATTGCAATAAATGTGCACGTAAGCTAAGTATTCAGGATTTTCATACAATTCAGGGATACTTCTTAAGAATTTATATTGTCCCTCACTAGCCACCCCTCCCAAACACACTATCATAGAATCTGAATACCCCAGAATTTCATTTATTTATCCTTACAACACCAGGAAAAAGGGAAGTGTTTTTTGAAAATTGTGACAGAGGGATAGAGTCATTTGTCCAAGTTCACACAGGAAGTCTGTGCCATGGCAAGGGATTTACAACCGATCTCCTAATCCCTAGCTAACACTATTCACCAGACTATTTTTCCTCACTAGCAAAAATAACCAATGGAAGGTGCCTACCAGCCAAGATGCATCATCCCCAGCCCCTCTTTTTAACCCATCTCATGTGTCAAGATTCAGGGCAAGAAGGAATGCAGATGGATGAAGCAATAAGCTATACACAGATACCAAACAACGCAAAACAAATCAGTGCCTTCAACACTGTACATATAGTAGTAGTTTGCCTGAAATACCCTGCACCTAGTTAGCATGTGTTCTCGCTGAAAAAAGGGTGAGTGGATTCTCTTGATTCACAGAAGCAAGTGACTCAATACCACACTCAGGAAGAGGCCTTTTAAACAAAGAACTTTGACTGTGAACTGAGTAGCCCTATAAACAGATAATTCTAGGGAGATGGATAAGGATGGATTTTGTGTTTTATTGTATCGTAAAGAGTGATAAGTGTAAGCTTTCCACAGTCTGGAATGCAATTCTGCATTAGGCTGGGAAATATGCCTGCTCACAACCATGTTGATCATCAGCTACAATATCATCAAGTTTTCCAAACTTGTGAATGTGCAATGTAGAAAGACTAACTGTCCTCAAATTGCTATGCAAACATCTAGAGCTGGCTTTTCAGTTTCATAGGAAATTCAGTAGGTTTGAAAATATTTTCTGTTAAAAACAAACCATTTCAAGATTTCCCATGAAATATGAAAAAAATATGTTTCAGGCCAATCAAAACATTTTTTATAACACGTACATTTTTTGTTCTAATTTTGACTTCTTACTTTTATGTTTTTAATACAAAATAAAAGGCCTTTTTTACAAAAAGGCATTTTAAAATAAACCAAAATATTCCATTCTGAAAATGTTGAATTGGAATGTTCTGACATTATCAAAATGCTTCTGTCAGGAGCTACCAAAATGAAGTTGCATGAAAACTGACATATTTCCACAAAACATTTTGCTTTCCTTACCACTCTAGTACAATCTGCTAATTCTAAGCCACACTTCCCCCATCCTATAGCTTTTCTGTTTTAACTCCTGTGTAAGGAAATGAGTGCTTTCCATGAGAGAAATGAACAATGTTTGGACCAGCGAGAGAAAAGATAGACACACCACTCAATGTGCGTACGGTTTGAAAATGCTAGAAAGCTCCTTGAAGGGAGAAACAAGAGGAGAGAAATAAAAGGATTTTCTAAGGATTCTGGTTTCCCTTCAGACTCACATTCCTTTATGAGGAATTTAATTCCAAAACTATTAAATCTAATTCCTAAAAGACTTTCTAAACTTGAAAGAACCCACAGGCTATTTGCCAGTGCTACACATTTAAGAGAAACCCCAAAAGCTTTTAAAGTACTAAGATCCCCTCATATCGTATGAATAATGGAAGCTGTTATACCACCACCATCGCCACCGCTATCATCACAGTATTAAAGAAAACTAGCCTGTTTCCAGTGAGACTTGATTTAGGAAGTTACATTAAAAAGTAAGTTGTTTCCTAAAATAACTCTTACACATAAACAACAGGGTGCAAAATATGTGCTATTTAAACTTGCACTTAAAAGTGAAACTAGATTGATAATACATACTGTAGGCATTCTCAACATGGGATCGACATGAAGGGTGCCTCCCAGTTGTGTTTCTGGGGAATTGCTCAAGTGGTCTCCTCCAGGTGGTCTTGTCATGCTGAACTCGCTTCCTGAGACCTCTTCTGGGACCTCAGCCCTCTGGCCAAGTCCTTTGCAAGTCCACCTCTTCTGGGGTAAAGTCCTACTCACTAACTATAACCACTATTTAAAAGCATCAATGACCAACAAGCCTAGTGCCTCATCTGGCACCCTGGGGGAGTGGGGAGTGGCCTGGGCCTCTCTTCTCTGGGCCCCAACCCAGGGACCCTGTGTGCCATTACTCCGGCACCACCTGATGTCTCCCACCAGTCTTTGCAGCACAATAACTATTAAGTCAACTTAAAGCCAGTGTGGACAGCTATGTCTACCGTTAAGTCGACTTAACAAGGTCGACTTTAAGTTGACTTAAAGTTGACCTTGTTAAGTCAACTTAATAGAGTCTACTTAACTTTACAAGTGTAGACATAGCCTAAGGTAGCAGGACAGGGAGCAAGGAGCACAGCGCACTAGATAGAATGACTCCATGTGGACATAGGATGGTGAGAACTAGGAGAAGGGGTGTCAATGCCCCTTCTCCCTGTTTGATGAAGAACAGATTAATGCAGCAGAGTGGTGACAGAAGGGGCAGGGGAATTAGTTAATTAGATAGTTTATCAGGGAGGAGGAGGAAGTAATCTCCTACTCCTCACAGCCAGCGGAGAGGATCTGGTTTTGGATTTTTCCTACTGTGAGCAGGTTAGGCTGGGGGAAATGTCCTCTTCTCCTCCAGAGAAAGCCAAGCACTGTTCAGAGAAGGTGGAATGCCCTGTTAGGGGTAACATCCTGGTGACAAGGGAAAAGGGCTAATCCTGAGTCTGGGGCTAGTGTGCAATAACAAGAGGCAGCTCTCTAGACTGATGGCAAGGGTGGCTACAGGAGAGCATGCACACAGGAAGTGAGCTTGGAACAACTGGCAGAGATTTGATGCAAGCTGTCAAGGTTGTTGCTTCTGCATTGTCTCCAGAACACTGCCATGCTTTAGAATCATAGAATAATAGGGTTGGGAGGGACCTCACGAGGTCATCTAGTCCAACCCCCTGCTAAAAAGCAGGACCAAATTGCACTGGATCAAACAGAGCCTGGACATCTGTCTCAGTGAATTACAGGAGATGAGGGTGATGCTGATGGCAGGGTTGAATGAGAGCAACATCAAATGAGTGCAGGAGTGAGTGTGATTTGCAACAGACAGAGGCAGTGGGGATGTCTAGGGATGAGCACCTACACACAGAGTGGCAATGGATGTCTGTTGTGAGGGTGAAAAGAGGAATCAATGGGCCCATCTGAGATTTTACATAGAAGTTGGTGTGCATGAGTGGACCTAGCATTGTAACCAATACACCTGGGCCCAGAAGGGACGTCCCACAAACCACATCAGGCATGCCTGGGGAGCACAACCTTTTTAGGGATGCTAATGCTATTGCACAACTGCTTCAAGATAACCTGTAATTACTGCACTATTTTGCGGAATCCATGAGTGAGGTGTCTTGCCAGGGTAAGAATGGATGCCAGGTGTGGGCATGAGTTTGGGATATGGGAGATGAGCAGGTTGAACAGACCCCTCGCACTGGTATGGTATAGGTCAAAGCCCTGTACATATTTCGACTCACTCAGCATTAAGGAATGTAACCTCATGGGATAGAGTTGCTGTTCCAGAGGCTGAAGTGGGGCAACAAGGCTCTGAGGATGCCTCTATGGCCAGTTCCGAGTTGTGGTTATGCAGTGGTTTCTGAGCTGATTGGAATTCACTTTCTTAACACTACTACAAATCAAATCCTGAGAGGTGAATACTTGGACATATTATCGCTGTGGCTGAGGGAGGTGTTAGATAGTAAGCCTGAACAGAACAAGAGGAATAGGGAGATCGCCCAGCAGTCAATGTGGAAAAACTGGTTGGCTGCCTTCCTTATTTTTGTTGATGTTATAATAGATACTTACCTAGAGATACGCCCAGTCTAGTTTAAATATGTGAATATAATCAGGCGGGCATACAGTATCTTCAATTACTTGTCTTGGGTTAATTATAAACTATTTAGATTGAGGGCAGCAACATAAATTGGGATCTGGTTGCATAATACACCATGTGCTGTGGCTGGAGTGGATGACACCAGACACACACTGTTTGATCAGTAGGGGCCTGAATCACATTACAATATTTACTGGGCAAATAATGACAGCAGTTTTTACAGCATCTGTAAATTTAGACCCATTCACTCCATTCTGCCAGAGTCGTAAAGGAAGGTCGCTAGGGGTGGGGGAAGAGGACTGGACTTAGATCAAGTGCCTCCCCTCCAGATTCAGCTCAGCTATAGAGGGACATAGTGCACAGAACCCGAGTGGGTGACAGGGTCGAGCAGAAGGCAGTGTGATGGCAAGGGCATCATCAATTAAACTGGAGGGATTGAGGGTGCTCCTCTGGGATTACCCTAACAAAGCAGATGGGTCTTATTTGTGGGAGAGATTTACTGGGAATACTTCAAAAGTTACAAAAGATTACAAAAAACTCCTCCTATCAAGCCTGAGATGCTCACTACACCGAACCTATTTCGGTCACAATCTTTACCAATAAAGAACGTGGTATAAGGTATCAAATGAAAGCCAGTGACATACTGGCCATCAATGTCTTTGTGAAATGTATGTATTAACACTATACAAGGAATTATGGATACTTATTGACAATACATTTTAAAAATCTATAACCAAAGAAAGGGAAAACCAGGTTTTCTTCCAGATAAGGAAGACAGTTATCTCATCTCTAATACAAATTGAGCATGGTGATGCCAGAGATAATGGGTAGTTCATGTGCATCAAAGGTAATCAGAAAAAACAAATTAATGTAAGAGCATGTCAAATGCTGCAGCACAGGAAGACAGGAATCTGAACCCTCAAGATTCATTCTAACTCTGGTGCCAAAGACAAACTTTGGGGGAATATAAAGAGAAACAAAAAAATAGTTTGGTCATCCATCACTAAGGGAGTAAAGAGGTCAGCACTCTTTGCATCTATCAATAATGGATCCATATCGAGGTGTGTTGATGTTGAGAAGTATCTGGAGATGAGAAAACTGCCTTAGCCAAAGATTACAACTCGTTAAGTTTAAGTCACTAAAAAGCATCATAATTTTGATTTATTTTAAATCATTTCTGTTTCTCTTATCTCTGTTTATTCATAAATCTATTCTTGTTCACTGCAGTGTTGTTATATTTAAATGTGCATCCTCAGCAGAGCTAACAGACTGCTGTATGTATATTGTCTCTTTGGAGACATCAGGCTGGATAATTTCTGAGTGACCAGGCGACAGAGTAGGGTATCTCAGATGAGTGTTCTTCCAGGGGATTTGCGAACTGGGGGTACCAAGTGTTACCTGGAAGACAAAGAAAAGTCTTGCAAATTCTTAAGGAATTAGTTTTTTGGCCACTAGATAGGATAGAAGGAAGCTGTCACATAGTTTAGCTCCAACATTTCTCTCTTTTGCTGAGACAGAAGGATAACAGGGTGATATATAGTTCTGGGTGCTTCAAGAAAGTATCAAGAGCTTATGGCACAAGCCAGAAGGGCCATGGTAGTACTCTTCATCTCATGATAATATGAACATTTTCATTAAAAATAAAATTAAAAACCCACTGACTTCAACTGAACTTCTTTGTGAAAATTTCTCTTTTGGCCAAAAAGATATTTTACATTACATACAACCAGCCAATGAGAGGGTTCAATGAAAAATTTTCAACCCACTCTATACAGTGCTGTTGAGTAGACAAACCTTTGAGTGATGCCTCCCTTGGTTTAGAGTTACTCTTTTCTAAAGCTGTGTGTTCACTAAGAAAAAAAAAGTCTTTCCTTTCTCCCCCATGTTAGTTAGTTACCCTATTTGCTTAGTGTGGACAAGGCAGTTATATTTAATCCATACCTCAATCTGCTAATTTGTTAAAACTACACGTTTGAGCCCACAGTTTTGCCATGTGTGTGTTAGTATATGATTTAAACAAAAACGACAACCCACAGTATCTTTTTTCTAGTGGAGACACACCATAAGCGTCAGGTCCCTCTATTCTAGAAAACTGGCCTGAAAAAGGCTGCCAGTAATGGGTCCTCTTAATTTGCTATTTAAATGAGTTTTAAAACTTTTCAGTCTCATCGACAAATAACTTACACTATTTTTCAAGAACAGATTACCTATTGCTGACACCTGTTAGCAACATGTCGATTTTCCATTGTACAGAAGACCACAGACAGTTTCTCCATGCTAATTTTCTTGAAGTAAAGCCATTCTTACCTCCCCTGTAATTTTTTCCCCCTGTATTTAGGTTATCATTTCCTTCATATAGTTTACACTTATCATACTGCTGTACAGACTAACATAGCTACCCCCTCCTGGAACTTATCATACTACTATAGATTTTGGTTTATGACTCCAAAGACCCAATACACAAGAGAGACAGAGACAGAGAGAGGCAGGCTTATTTTCACTTTGTTATATCATCACTCTGTTCTTTAGGCTTAGTCCCTTCTGATTATGTCCTCCTGCCAATACATATATTCAGAGCCAGCCCAATTTACCTTAGTGCAAAACCCAGACTTCCTATCATCTTTCTTCCCTGAGCCCTCAGTTACTCTCAGTGTTCACAGAGTTCTAGCACCTCATGACCCTAAGTAGTACTTTTGTCATCTTTATGTTCTAATTTAAAAGGTATAAACTGTAGCTCAGTAACTACTCACCGCCCCTCTCTTCAGTCCTCCTCTGGGCCACAAAGGACTCAGAGAACTTTAAGCTTGCAGCCACGTGTGTTTTGTTTACAATATGACATATAGTCTCCCACCACTATACAACACATTGCCTGGGTCAGCTATTGCAGGGGTTGCTCAGGCAATGCCTCTATGCTCCCCATGTCTCCTTAACCCTCTGATCTTCCAAACCCTTTGGTGGTCTGGTTTATAAATCCTGATAGGCCAGCAGGACAGTTGCAGCTCCTGGCCTAATCAAAACCCAAGGAGGTGGCTTAGCCTGGGCCTACACAGCTGCCTCTCCTCAGGAAATCAGTTCCAGCCCAGCTACCTGCTCTGCTGCCTCCGAGCTAGCTAAGCTACTGTGGCAGGGGGCTGACCAGGCGTTTACCCCTCAGCAACCTATCTTGATGTGCTGATATGAATTTAAGTTTTACCATTCATATGGTCTTCTGTTATTTCCATAGAAGATACAGTATTGAGGAGAAAGGGAGAAACATCAGGCTCCAGTTGTAAGACTTGCAGCAAAAGAAATAAAGAAATGACAAATTATGTACCAAGCAAGTAGCTAGAATATATAACAACTTAACACATTTCTTTACAAAATCACCTATGGTAGGTCACTAATTGACTATAATTTTTAGTGGTTTACTTAACAAATGTAATTAACTATTTTTCTCTTTACCATGACCAACTGTGGAAATTCACAAAGACTGGAGATGCAGATCCAAGCCCCTTCATTCCAAACTTCCTCAGTCATGATTTACCTTTGCATAAGCAAAATCAGGAATGATTTGGGGGAGTAACTTCATTTTTTTCCCCACCACATCTTTAAATGAGACAACCAAATAGGTAAAACACAGAAAAGAAATTAACTTCTCTCTAAAAGACAGGAAATATCAAAGAGAAAAAAAAAAACTTCACACTTTACCCACTTTCTAATTCTAGTAACTACTTTAAATCCATGTGAATCACATGTAAGGAACATTAACATAGAGCTGGAGAAATAAGGGTTAATGGAATTTTAGCTGTGTTTGGCTATGTCTACACTGAGAAATTTAGGTCGACTTTACCAAGTCGACTTAGAGAGTCCACACAGAACTCTTAAGTTGACTTAAACCTGGCCTTACTAAGTCGACTTAGAGAGTCTATATTAGATTCTAAGTCGACTAATTAGATTCAGGGTGAAGGAGGCTCCTTTGGAGCCTCAGCTCCCCAGGATACGGGGGCTCGTCCTGGGTAGAGCCAGCCCCGCATGAGGCTGGCTGTCCCCGAGACAGCAAGCCCCAGAGAAGTCCAGGGGAAAAGGGATCATGGAGCTCCCTTCTCGCCTGGACTGCCCCGCTCCCTTCTGGCTGGGCCCGCACTCCAGCTGCTAAGGAGCCCCCTTGCTTAGTGGCCCAGCAAGGAAACTGAAATGTATAATGAATTCTATGAAAGAGCTTAGGGGGTATGCCTTATGAGTCACTGAGATACGTGAACATGCCTACTGAGAAGGGATTTAAACTTTACTGTGCCATATGTTGTGTGGCAGTGTTTGGGACAAGCAACATGGCAAAAAGACATCAGAGGCAGCTGCACCATCTCCATTTTGTCTTCAATCCTGCTTCCTTCCTCTAAATAAATTAATCTCTGAGACAAAGGACTGAGAGCCATCTAGGCACTGGATGCAAAAACTGTAAAAGCCTGTAAACTCCACAATTCTGCTGAGAATCTCATTGATACGGACTGTGATGTCATGTATATGTATTTGATTGCTTTAATTATTTAACATTTCTTTTCTTATTTGTTTCTTTTCTTTATAATAAACCTTTAGTTTAATTACTAAAAGATTGGCTGGCAGTGTGATATTTTTTGTAAGATCCAAACTTACTGTGGTCTGGTAATGATGCTGAACTTTTGGGGAATCAAGGAAACATTTTTAGTAAGGGGAACAGAGTTTTAATAATTTCTCTCTTTACTAGACCTAATTGCTAAAGGGGGGGCAGAGACTGAAATATAATAAGGAGGTTCTTCTTGTTTTTAGCTCCTTGATAACCAATGTGTGGGATCAGAAGTATTGTTTGTAACTGGTTGGTGAGTCCAACTGCCATGCTAGCAACTAGTTTGGGTAAATTGGCTCTTCTTTTGCAGCCTGCCCTGATCTTGGCATTTTCAAGTGGGCTACCTTAGGCTTGGATGGGTCATACCATCCTTTTCATCAAAAACATTTTCTTTTTCTCTTCTATTTAAGACACTCCCCGGTTTCTTTATTGTATGTATGCTGGTGAATGTACCATGAATTAGTCCGTTTCTTTGTCACTGTTTTTACACCACACTTCATATTTGTTTTACTTTAAGGAAACTACTTCATGTTAATACCCACTTTTTCTAAACCATGGAAAAGAATTAATAGGGCCAATCAAAACTGAAGATTTTCCCTGCGTAAGGAGAGTTTCAGTGTCTCAGTGCTTTCATCAGTGATAAAGCTTCATTTGGTAGCAACCAATTTACATCTCACAATCATCTCTGAAGTTTGGCCTTCGGTAATAGATAGCAGGAGAAAAGAGGGGCTCTCTTCAAGGGTGGATGTTTAAAACAAAGGGCTGGTCTGTTGCCATTGTCCTGTCTTCACAGATGCAAGAGCAATCAACTCTGAAGCACACAGTCCTCTCTAGCTACCGAAGGATTCTCTTTGGATTGAAATACACATTGGGTGAGAGAGGAGGGGAGGATGTATTGCCTTTCCCTGCAACCCATTGTAGAAAGGAGGTCTCAGAAAGGACTGCTGGCATCAGCATCCCTACCATCACAAGTCTTGCAGGGATTGAGACACTAAAAGGAAATCCTCTGGAGTTTTCTTCCCCACCCTGCCTCTCCCCCACAGGTCCTTTCATAAATCTTAATCTGGGCATGAGTTACATCTCTTTCAAAATATGATTTACAAAACCTCAAACCTCTCACAGATTTCTGCAATGATGATTTTATTTTACTCCTCTCACCCAAGTATTAAGGCTGAACTTTCAAAAAGGAAAACTGAAAGCTCTCTCTCTCTCCCTCCCCCCCATCCCCCTCCCCACATACAGGTAACTTATGAGGAAGTGACCCAGACTGCCTATTGGATGCTCAAATTGTACACCGAGAAACTGATTTCTGAGAAGTATATAGAATACTTTAAAAATAATGGTAATAGTCACTTTAGATTCCAAACCAGATTCTTAAGTAAGTCTTCTTATGTATGCAATTCAAATAGTTATGCTGCATAGTCTTAAATTACTGCCTAAATGATACATTCAATGAAATGAATGTCATAAAGTGTCATAAGTGCATTTTAAAGGGTTTTCATTTACTAAATTCTTCAGTTTAGGAGGAAGCGATTAGAGATATTCAAGAGAAGTGATATGAATTTCTGAATTTTTAAGGTGTGTTATTGATTATCAGAGCATGTTGGGGTGTGTTTATTTTGAAAGAAGAAATTTTACTCAAGCTAAAAGAAAAGAATGAGATTTTTTTAAAATGAGTCAACTAAAACATTATAATTATAAAAGGGAAATTGATGTTAATATCAAAGAAAGATTTATTGCACAATAAGTTTTATAATTGAACAACAAAGGAGGAAATTAATAATATTTAAATATTAGAGAATTATTTAAAATGATTCCAGGAGAAAAATGGACTGGAGTAAATAATATTAAGGTGTTCAATACACAAACTGAAAATAAAGAAACTGAAAACATAAGTATCTATGAGATTATGAGACATCATGGATTGTACCAAGAGCAATAACTTATAGAAGAAAAATGCTATTTTATTGTTATCAGGTAGCACTGAACAGGTCATAGTTTAATCTTCAATTGAAGAGTTTATCACTTACATGTTCAAATATATGTTTAAACTGAAAAATACAGAATATATTTTGATATTTTAGCATTTCTTATCAACTTATTGTTTATCTTAAACTTGTTGAGAAACTGTAATGTATTTTAAAATACTTCAGATTAAATCTAAGATCTATCAGAAGCATTTTATATGACTCTCATTTTGAGTGACTAGAGTGTATTAATATGACTATTCAACCTAAATCAGAATAGCCTGAAGACTGCAGAACTGAACCCAGAGAGCCATCAAAACCATAGAAAAGAATGTAGTTATTCAGAATTACCTGAATATTTAAAGTGAAAGAAGGGGTGCAACAGCTTAAAAAACAAACAAACAAGCAAACTACATTCCAGCAATAAGAATCTCTCAGCTGAAGCAAAGAATATATTTCATCATAGAAAAGCCAAAAACTAGAGGCGATTGAAGAGTAAGGTATTATTCTTGTGACTTGCTGCACCCTCCCAAACTTGTAATGTGATCTATGTATCTTTCTTGTCTACCCTTGCAATTCAATTGTGTGGTATAATGCAAAGTGTGTCATGTCTGGTGTTTTTGGAATGCTCAAGAATAATGTAGAGCATACCATATGTGTACAGATATGAAATATGTCCCCAAATATATTTCACATAGCTCAGATGGGGGCAGACAATCAGAGTTATGCTTCACACACCCAGTGAAGGTATGTATAACAAAAACAATGCAAAGTAAGTTAGCTGGAAAAGGGAAAGTCACCTGACCACAAGGAGGAGTGGGGGGGAAAGAGAGAAAGACACTTTAAACTGGGGAGTACCCCCCCCCCCCCCCCAGGAGTCTATTTTGCAAACAACCTCAAGGACTTAAACCTACCCACATGGCAAGAAAGTCCTGGCTAAAAAACCATCAGTAGCCAAAGCATGTGGGTAAGCTAGCAATGGACTGCAACAGTGATCTTAGTTTATCTTTTATTTGATTGTGATAAACTCTGACTGATTATCTGATTTTGCATTGATACTCACTTAAAATCATGTTTTAATCAATAAACTGTTTGTTTTACCTAAAGCAGTGTAGCTTTTAGAAGAGAGTGTAATTGTGAATGCCTTACAGAGTAAATGTCAATGCATATCAGTTTCTTTGTTAAATTGATGGACCAGAGTAAATGATCTTTCAAGGCCCAGTGGGTGGGCACTGAACCTTGCAAGATGGAAATTCCCAGAATTGCATCAGGGGGCTGGGTGTGCTTGCTGGGGTCCATCCTATGAGTGGCTAATGACTACACCCTTCCACTGCCTGAGGAACCTATTATATGTTGGTGGGCATGAGCTGACTCAGGAGTGGGAGCTCACTCAGTAAAGAGGGGTAAGTCCTGGAGTGGAGAGCATGGTGGTACACCAGTCCAAATTGCAGGAGAGGAACATCACAATTCTGTATGAAAAATGTTGATAAATGTTCACGATTTCATCAACATTTTCCACAGAAAATCCAGACTTCTCATTGAACGTCAAAATATTTTGGCTGAAAAGTAAAAATTCTAGTTTTTTGGCAACATACTTTTGGGGGAGGAGAGGGCACATACAGCTTGTGGTGAACTAGTTAAAAAATGACCAATTGAAAACCCTAAATTCTGTCAAAAACAGCTTAAGATGGAGAAATTTTGACCAGCCTTCACAGAAATGTCAGAGTTCTGGTTGAAGAAGGACTATAGTATTCCTGTACAAAATGTGAATTTTGAAAAAAGATTAAAATCCGTTACAGATGAAAATAGTGGACTTAGCTGGTGAAAATAATTATGTCTATTTATTTCAGTGGAGCGATGCATATTTATATCCAGGTAAAATCCAACATACGGTATTTATTCATCACTGCTATATATTTCGGCCAACATTTTCAAATTTCAAGGTTTTCAAATGTCAAGTTTTTGGTCATTTTACACCAGCCGAATTGGTACAAATGGTGCAGAAAAAATTAATTGAATGTGTTTCTAAATAAAAACATTGTCTAGGAAAGTGAAAATACAATAATTGTACTTAACTTGGAGATAGACTTATGCTAATTGTGATTGGAAGTTTTTGATACAAGAGTTTGATTCTGATGTCAACTACATCTGTATAAAACAAGTCCATTTAATTAAATGGAATTACAATAATATATAATTGACATAAGAAAGATCATAATCTGGACACCAAAGGACAGCAGTATAACAAGATAGGTAAGGGACAGTTCAGTCCCCATACTGCAATACACAATGCAGCCTGTTGCACCAGTCCAGACCTAAACTGGATTCAGTCATGCTTTCCACAGGAGCAACCACCTGACTGTGTTGAACCTTGCAAGAACGGGGCCTTGGTATGCATTTTTCTTTCAGGATCTGTCATGCTGCTCTTTTCCAGAGACGAAGACAAGCTAATTCCATGCCATAGATCATGGTAAACTAGTGGTTCCCAACCTTTTTGGCTCAAGGGCCACAAATATAAATTTTTTACAATCCTGAAGGCTGCCAGTCTAATTAATTACAATTAATTACATTCAAATTAAGTTTTAATTGTAAGTAACTAAATAAAATTCCTTTTTTTTTTTTTTATTAAATAGACTGGTGGCCATTCAGCTTTGCAAAATATTATATTTTTTGGCCTGTGAGCCAAAAGTTTTTGAAAAAAAATTAAAGAGTTTGTTTATTTTTTTTTAAGGGCTGGATGCCAACAAACATCCAGAACCTCCCCCGCCTCTGGGCCAGCCTAGATGGGCCCCTAAGAAACCGGGCCGGGCTCTCTCTCCCAGAGTTGATGCTAAGGGTTGGACACAAGCCCAGCCTCGAGCAAATGTGAGCCCCACCCCTCCACTCGGTGGGATTTATGTGGGGCAGCACCGAGCCCTGCTGAGCCGGAACCAGCCCCAGCGAAGCCTCCCTGTTGACCAGCTCCAGTCCAGGTCCCTCCCCCCCAGGGTGTCTTGCCCCACTTGGGACTGAGACGGGGCATCCCCACCAGCCCTCACCTGAGCAGAGCCTGCTCAGCCATGGCCCCGGCCCAGCCAGCTCCACTCCTGGCTCCTCCTAGCCAGCTGGCGCCTCCCACCCTCCTTGCTAGGGGCCCCTGGCTCTGGTGACTGGCTGGGGAGAGGTCAGTGCTGAGGAGGCGAGCAGCCACAGTCCAGCTTCAAGCCGCGAGCCAGTAGCTGGCAGCTGTGGCCTGACTCCCGCCCAGCGGGGCGTGGGCCACTTCAGAAAGCCCCACGGGCAAGGGGTTGAGAACGCCAGTGGTAAACATTTCAATACTTAATTAAGTTTAGGACTAGTCTGACACTGATTTTCATAACATTTACTTGTGCATCTTTTTTTTTTTTTTTGCAACTGTGCTGTTGTATTATTTTTACTTTGTTCCTGTAAAGCTGCCAAAATAATGTTTTGTTTAATTTTAACACAACACAAATCAAATCTCAGAAATCATTAGTGAAGGCTAGCTTCATTGTTTGAGTCTCTAATGTATGACCCAGAGAGAGAGAGAGAGAGAGAGAGAGAGAGAGAGAGAGAGAGAGAGAGAGAGAGAGAGAAATTCAACTCTGACTTTTCAACAAAAAGGCAAGTAGTAAGCAATGATATACCAGCCTGTGTCATGGAGGAGACTAATCTGTCTCCCTCTGGGTTATTGTGAACATGGAATGACCTAAAAAAGCTGAAAGATTTTATGTAGTTAGAAAAAAGTTAAATAAAAAGGAAAGACAAAGAAAATTACCATTGTGTTAGTAAAGAATAACAGCAAAATCTTCTATTGACAATTTAAAGTGCTTCATACTCAACCATCAATATTTTGCTCTCCTCAGGTTTCTGTCAAAGAGTATCTTAAAGCACAGTAGCTTTACCTTTCTTTTGGAGTGTACTATCTGTATTTTCAATCTTTCACGAATCAGATTGTGCTCTTTTCCATTGTTTTGCATTTTTATCTTTACTTCATCCTATTGCACTTTTTGAATTTATACTGTTGCAATGTATTCTTGTTTATTTTTAATATTTCATTTTAATCTTGAAACATTTCAATAATCATAAAAGAAAAGAATGGAACTAACAATTACTGGTTTCCGCATGTCAACGACCAGTAAGCCTGTCCCCCTGGCAGACATGCCTGGCACTATTACTTTGGGGAATTTAGCTCAAGTTCACCCCACCCCCACCCCAAGGTCTGGTGCTCTCCATGTTTCTAGTCCCTTTTAGGGCAACCCAGTGCTTTGGCCAAGTCTTAGTCCAGGGTACCCCCCTTCCAGGAAAATGTCCAATCCTGGCAACCCACTTGGTCGGAGTGGCCAGCTCTGATCCTTCACTGCTCTCCAGCAGTCAGAGGAGAGGCAGGAAGGGACCAGGTCCACGCACTTCTCCAGGCCCTTCCCAGGGACCCTGTATGCCTCTTACTCTAGGCATCACTTTGACCTCTAGTCCATGAAAGGTCCCCTGAGCCACTTCTTCATGGCCCCCGTAACTTCCATGACATCTTCACCTATTTCAGGTGTCTTCCCAGCTGCTCTCAAGCCCCAGCAACCTTATCCTTCTTCTGGCTCCACTACGGCTCCTCCTGAGCCCCAGCAATCTCCGTCCTCTTCTCCTTCTGCAGGGTTCTCCACAGGCCGCCTCCACTAGGTTCCAGCCCCTTCTCATTCAGAACCCTACTGTCCCAATTGCTGATCCCACAGCTCTTGTGCAAGTAGGACCTTCTCCCTCCAATGCCTGATCAGCTAGCTGTCTCTGCAGCTAGCCTTTTTATTCTGAGCTGTGCTCTGATTGGCCAAGCAGCCCTACAGCTTGACTGCCTGCTCTCCAAGAGCCCTCCTTAATACCTTTTCTGCCTGAGCTGGGCAACTGCCCCATCACACTACTAATCAGTGAATTTAAAAAGAATTCCTTGAATTATTTAAAAATTATTTTAAACGCATTCCTTGAAATTAACAACATCCAGGAAAAGCTTTTCCCTGCTTATTTGGGATGCATAATTGGAAGTGTCAAAGACAGGGGCTGTTGCAGCCTCAGTCCTCCCCACATCCACAAGGCACAGACCCCTGTCCTAGGGCAGTTGAGGGGTGGGGCTCGGAGCTGTGCGGGGGAGGAGGGAGGTGAGGTGCAGGGGTTGGGCACAAATGTGGGCTTGACTCCTGGGCACTGGCTACCCTCGGTACACCACTGCTACACACCCTTAAATTAACATTTTTCCCACTCCCTAAAATTGTCTATTCATATTGACCTTTTGTGTCTGTATCTCAAGTGCGGGGAGTCTAATTCAGGAAGTCTTATCTTTTAGAGAAACAATCATTCTGAAATTCAGCAAACAGTCAGAGGATGTTGTGCCTGACTAAATATGGTGGTCCTTTGAATACTGAACAGCCCTCACCAAGGCCAGATCCTCAGCTTTATTTCCACTTGCTGAGGGATCTGGAGGGTTTACTCTCAGTATGTGTTTAGCTCTTCCTAGAGTACCACCAATTAGAGATGGACCAAAGTTACCACATCTGAATTTAAACCCAAATATCCACAATGCAAGTCAGAGTTGTCAGAAACAACACCTATTTTAGTTCTTTCCTGTTGGGAGAAGATGGATAGTTGTGAAACTCAGATACAGATCTAGACTTTTCTATACATTGGTGCTGATATCCATGGCTTAGGCCACTCTCTAGAACTATCATGATGAATTATTCAGCTTCCAGTATTTTTGAGAGACTATTATAAAACAAAATAAGCCACTTTAACTATTGAAAATGGAGAAGAAAAATGTAATGGATACATTTTAAAAAAATACAACCCTAAATACTAAGATAGAAAATCACTTTACAAATAGCTGCTACATAAAATATACTCAAAAATACCTCTCCCTTTCCTCTTTATGTTCAGGTGTAATAAACATCTTATATGACATAATGACTTTCTTCCTGCAGAAACCCAAGATGCTTCCAGAAATATCTCTGAATTATTTTACCTACTCCTGACATACAGTCAGGTAGCAAGTGTTTACAAAAGAACTCCTGGGAATATTCAGTCATCTAAGAAAGGAGGAGGTGATCATTATAGCACGTCCATTTGAAATTACAATGTGAAGTTGGCAGTAAGAATAAAGCCTATTTAAACTAATACCTATCCTGTGGCCACCAGTGAACAGTCTAGACATCTCACCTGAAAGAAGACACTTTTGGCACCCCTTTAGAATGATACTTAAGACCAAGCTGGGAAAATGTATTCAATACAGAGACGCCCCTGGTTTATACTGAAAACGTATGTCAATATACCTACAATTGTTTAAGGGTGTGGAACTACACTTCTGATTAGTGTAGTTATATTGACTTAGCCCCCAGTGCAGATAGTGCAGTGTTGAAGGGAGGACTTCTCCCCTAGACATGGCTATTGCCTCTTGGGGAGCTGATGTACCTATGCCAATGGGAGAAGCTCTGAAGGTGGTGTAGGTAACATCTTCACTAACCATTAATAAGCAATATCTTCCTTCAGCACTTGTTTTTTTCTTGAAGGTCTCCCATTTAAATGGTAGCAAGGCCTGACTTAGTGTAGAGATGTCACAAACCAGTAAGGCTGAAGGTCAATTTAAAACTAAACTAAACTAAAATCACTTAGTACTGTAACCAGACTACCACCAACATATGAAACAAAAGTCACGAGGGGGGAGGGGGACTACAACCAAAACCATAACAACACATGGCAAGACATGTGTGCCTTCATATATTTGCTCTCATTTCAATTTTTAAGCATGCTTCAGTATATACAAAGTTTTGAGAATTCAGAACTAAGCACAAATGGTTTCCTTAATCTGTTATAGTAAAACTGTATAGAAAGGGATAGGGGAAATTGGCATATGCTCACAAGCAGCATATAAATTAACCAAATTAGCACAGAAGCTTCAATCTGAGCATATTTGGAGATATGGCTGGGGGAAAAAAATACTTTTAAAGAGGAGCTTTCCTGGGTGTACAAATAAACTGAAAATCTGACTTGATTTTTCTTTCTGTATAATAAACTGAAAATAACAGCATGCAACTTTGGTGTCTCCAAAGAGCAGTATTTTTGGCAATTGTGGTTATCAATTTTCAAAACAAAGCTCTATTTCATTATTGGCATTTTATGGCACCTAACACTTCTGTATTTGAAAATCAGAAGTTAATATACCGGTAGATAAAAAGATGGTGGCATCAATGAATAGGTAAACTTTCATATTTTAGTAAATTACCAACTGCTATCGAAGGACACTTTATCAACCAATACATCTACAGTAATATTTTTATATGAGACTTTTAAATTGAATGTCTAGCGCTATAACAAATCAAGGTACTTGACAAAGTTTGAGGTCTTTTTCTGCAAATAAACAAATATGTTACTGTAATGGACTGACTAGCAGAAATATGCCCCACTGACCTGTACTGAATATAATAAGAAACGTGTAACAGCATGCTATAGACTCTAAACTGCTTACACTTGATGTTGATTTTCCTTGCTCAAGAATATTTTCAAAAGTTCTGAAGACTAGCAGGGAGTCTCTACTATCTTCTGTAGATAGACAGAAGTGAATTGAAATCCTAATCTTATTTTATTGGAAAATGGATGTTTCAACACAATTCTATTTTGTGAATATGTCTGAATGAAGTTTGTTTTGATTCCAGCACAGAAAAAAATAAATTTCAAAATTGGAATTTCTGTGCTCTGGCAAGCTCTACTGAAGAAGAAAGGCCTTTTTTCTTTGGAGTAGTAGGATACGAGTTCTCCCCTTGTCATTTTAAATAGTCATTGTATATAACATAGTGACTATTATGAAATATTTTGGTTGCCTCTAAATTGTTGAAATATTGCACTTATTAAAATAGAAGGTAAATTCTACTGCAAAGTTATGAAAAACTCAGGTTCTTCAGTTTAGAAATAAAACATTTGGATTCATGAGTAGACACTTTCAAATGATCATATGTTCAGTGATATCACATTGTCATTTCAAGATTTTGTGTACAAAACAAAGAGTACTTTTGAGGAAAATCAGTATCAATACAATAAAAATATGTAACGCTGAAGATGCCAGAGAGATGAAGGAATTTAATATTCTGCTGTTCTTTTCTCTATGCATGATAAACTAGTCTACCAGATTTAATAATAAGTGATCTCCCTTTCAGATTGCAGCCATTATATGTGAACTTGAAGTTCCTCCAAAGGTTAGAAAACCTGCACTGCACAAAATCAAAGCACACACTCACTGAAACAAGGGTATATATGAAAGTAGAATTTGATCTAGCAGGCTCTGATATGTTTTTATCCCAAAACATTCCCTCTATTTTTGTGACCAAACCAACTACAAAGTAAAGGTCTCATTTATATGTGATATCTAATGTCACTCAAAGTTATCTTCCATTTCTTCATAGACTGTATTTGCTTCTTTTAATGACCACTGTGTGAATTATTGGTCTTTTATTAGAAGAATAATGTTGTTTTGCACAAAAGCATATCGCAACTAAAAAGCTTCTTTGAAAGATCCCCCTGAAATGATGCTGAATAATTTTATATCTGGAATGGGTTGGAGATGTAAATCCAAATATAATAAATAATAATAATAAATGGTTTGTACATATTTTAACAAGAGGTTTAGAAAGACCAGCCCCATTATGTAAAAGTGAACACTCAGTGTCTACTGAGGGTAAAAAAAATAGAAAAACTATACTAAGTTAATTGTTAGAGAAATAGACCTATATTAATAGCCACTATTTAGACCATTAAATATATTTCTCTCTCCCTTTCAAGATTTCTGCAAAAGCCATGCAGAGCCCAACTAGAAAAAAAAAGCCTATTGCTTATATAATATAAGCAACTATGCCAATAAGGTTGTGTGTGTATATATATATTTTATATATTTGACATCTTTAATTGTTTTGAAGATAACTCCTTGCATTGCATAAATGAAAAACATTAAATTGGGTTGAATGGCTCCTATATATTTACTATTGAGACTTATTGTTTCTGCTTTAATATATTAAAAACTATAACTCCAAACGTGTAATTATTTGCATAATTACAGATAATCAGTAGATTATTTTTACTTTAATAAATAAAAGATATCTTTGTGGCTCTTAAATTGCTGTTCTACTCTGCAAAGTGAAACACCTTCCTACTGAACATATTCGATCTCTATTTATAGAATATTGCTTCTTTCCCTGACCAAAAAGTGGGGGTTTGTAGGGTTTTTTACTGTGATTAGTCCTGAAGAGCAAACAGTGTTAACAGATAATGAGATGGATTCCATTTTTTCCCTTACTCATCCTCAAAATAATGTTCCCTCTAGGCCAGGCCCAGCACCAGAAAGAACAACAGAATTTTCCCTTTGACTTCAATGACCATAGGTTCAAGCCCTATAGCTCACTCATTCACACACTTGTATATGTGAGTAAAGGTAAGCATTTGTGCAAATGTCTGCTGGCCTAAATCAGGAACACCTGTATACAGTTTTGAGCTACATAAATATTGCTGAAGACTTAATTTGACTGCTAAACTTGTATTAGTAGTGATAACATGTGAGAGAAAAGCAGGTTGGTTGAGTTTGCAATGCTAATATGTGGAACACTGTTTTAATTAATAACCCAGCACATTTATTCTATATAATTTAGAGCAACAAACTCAAACAGGGAGTGCTACAGTATCATTTGGATTAGTTTAAAGAGAACCGAACAGAATTACACAATAAATAGCTTTCTTTTAGAATTTAGAAACCATGACCCTGACATTTTTATCTTATTCTATTTTCAGGGGTGACCAATGGGAGAGGGATAAGAGTCTAATGATTATGTGTGAACTCAGCCTTCATTGTTTCAAGCCCAAGTCCAACTTTAACAGTTCTGATGTGGATGCACTGCAGATCATCTGAGGACACTTATCTTCACAGGATACTTACATTCACAAGCTACTTACATTCTGTTTCAGTTCTTGTTTAGCAGAAATAAACATCAACAAATTACATCACAGTAATAGCCAAAAGCCTTATTCAGACTTTGGTTCCTGTTGTGCTGAATGTTGTACAAAGAGAGACATGGGTGGTGGTTCCTTTTTACTGCCTAAAAATCTGATCCTTCAACTCAACATTCACAGATGTACTCATGTAACAGTGCAGAGCCTTACCAACTTCAGTGGGGCTCCAAGCAGTTTCAGACCAGGGCATTAAATTTTAGAGACTGGAACTCATCTATCAATAAATGTAACTTTATTTAGGCATTAACTCACACAAATAATTACAAAACTTTATGTAAATATCCTGGAATTTTGAAGTATCACAAAATCATACGCATTATGAGAAACTGTGGGGACAAAAATACCAGTTCCAAATCCTTGAGAAAGTTTAATATAATGAATTTGTCAGAATTTCTCATCTTGTGGAAAGACAGAACATACTTTCTCAGAATGTAAGTAACCCCTCACCTATACTAGCTCTTTCAACACTTCCCATTCTTCAACTTTGAAAGTTTTCTGCGACCTGGATCACCACCAGCTGCCCAGTCTTTGGCCAAAAAAAAAAAAAGAAATGTGGGATTACCCTGATGAACACTAGATTTAGCCTTTTGGGAAACTGACTTATTGTTAATATCTTAGATATGGATTTCTTTATAGCAAAGCTTTACAATACCCATTAGCATTGGTCAAATAACCATAAAGTATCAATACCAAAATATACTGTACTAAAATAAAATACTTAACAATTGTATAAGAAGCAGCCCTTGAACCAAATAAGTTTTAGGACAAGACAAACAGCAGCCTTCACTTTGCTTATCAGTTATTTTCAGAAAAGGGACTTCCACACATCTGTGGATCTATAAAAGTCCTAAAATATTTACACAAATGAGTAACTTAGCTTGATTGAAATCAATGGAGGTAAGCATGTGGATTTTGCAGGATCAGAGTTAAACTGGGCCTGATCAGGAGCTGGATCTAGCTCAAACTAAAAGCAAAACACTTCAATCTAGTATATTCTCAGAGATATAAACTCCCAGTTTTAACTGAAGAACTGATTCCCCACTATTTGCTACAAACTAAAATTATCATCAAGATGTACTAGGCTGTTATGAGACTCCACACCATTATGTTACGAAACTAAGGCAATAAGAGTGGTGTGATATATTTAAGGCACAAAATAAACCTTTTTAAATGCCCTCTTTATTTTTTTGTATTGTTCTCATTAACAAAAAACCTTAATTGTCCAGCAAGTTGCAGCGTAGAACAATAGCACATCAGTTTTAGCTAAGCTGGCTGTGATACCATCATGTCTTGAAGGTAATATTTGAACCTTTCATTTTTTCTCTTACAATTTTTTTTAAGACTGCCTTACAAAGGATATCCTAGAACTCCTTAGTTCACAATTCATGATTAGAACTGTACAAAATTGTTGCAATGAAACCTGAAAGCACCCAAAGGTAGTTTAGTAGGAGTTTTATTATACACTTGAAATTTACATTATGCTTGTCAAAAGATTGGTTAAAATGCACAAATGAATTGAAGTAAACATACATCTAGTGTCAAGGGAACCTGAGTAGCCTGAATTATTTTAATAAAAAAATCATGAGAAGTGATTTTCTTCACTTATATTTCAAATCGTTTTGATGCCAAATTAGATTAAGGGGACTGATTTAAACTTCAGGCCTTTATTCTACTCATGCAGACTTCTGAATAAAAATAAGAGTCCATATGTGAGCTTCTCCATTGAATTCAATGGGATTTTCTTAGAGTGTAGGATTTCATCATCACAGAACAGACTGAAGAGGTACAGCCTAGTGACAGAAATATTGCAATTCCATGCAGTATCTTTTGGGGAACATATTGTATTAAATATATGAATGGTTTATGAAGCATTGTGGCACAGGGAAGGTATGCAACTCAGGGTGGTGGAGAAGGCGCAGAGTTGCAGGAGGAGGATTGACACAGTTCTTCTGAGTACTGAGAACAGGAGGAGGGGGTGATTAAGGTGAAAAAGGTTTTTGGCATAAAGGCTATGTCTACACTAGAAAAAGTTAGGTTGACTTTGTTAAGTCGACTTAATAAGGTCCACTTTGTTAAGTCGACCTAACCACCCTTAAGTCGACTTAATAAAGTCGGCTTAAGGGTTACTCCACATCCTCGCCGTCCTTGAGTCAACTTAAGGCTTAAGTTGACCTAATGAGTGGTTCTTATTAATTTGACTTAAGCTTTCATGAAGTTGACTTACGGAATTTCTTAAATCGACTTAATGAAAGCCTAGTGTGGATGTGGCTTAATTTAAGTCAACTTAAGCCTCCTTAAGTCAACTTAAATTGCCAGCATAGACATAGCCAAAGAGTCTGCATTTAAACTTCCCCAGGGCCTTCTTTCTGACTCACCAAACAAACAGCACTTTCTGTCAAAGGTTCCTAACCCTTGAAGAAGGGTTGGAAAGACTTTGGCCAACTAGGGTCCCATAAGACTGATAGGTGGCTCTTAGTATGCTTTGTGTGTGTTTAAATCTCTTTATTATTTTTATGTTTTATTGAAATGGAAAGAATAAAAGTGCTTGCTTAGAAAAAGCTATGTATGCGGTAACTTCTAACTGCTGGCAACACATTTTTTATGGCCTTTGGAGAGATAGGGCTGTCCCTTAGGTAGATTATCTTGCTGCAGAATTCAGTGTGCAGTCTTTAAACCCCTGATCAGAAGAGAATGGGACTCTGGTCTCTGCCCACACACATGTGATGGATGAGATTGAGATCCAACTGACTAATCCAGGACCGGACCATTTATTATGGGGGATACTAGTGCAGTCACCCTGAAATTGTGACAGCAATACCTATATTTTTTCTTTGTCTAGACTATTATAGTGTGACTTTGAATATTGTGTGAGAAACTCGTTCTGCTGAAATCATTAGTTAATCTTTTCACATCTTTTAAAAATATAACATTCAAGTAGATACATTCTTCTTTTAAATGTAATTATACAGGTAGTCATTCAATTTTCATGCACCACTTGTTAACTCAAGTTTTAAACTTCCTTCTCTATGCTGATGATTTTTTGAAAGAAATTGAGCTGTAATATGCTGTCACAGATTGCTTCAATTTAGAAAAAAAAAAATCTTTGAGACCTTCACCTAGCTTAAACTAATGATTCTTTGAACACACACTGGTTTCCTCTTTTGGAAATAACATTTACATTAGTAGCCAGACAAAAGGAAAGCTGGAGATTAAAGGAACAACAAGAACTAGAAAAAGAGGAAATTATAGTAGAATTCCATTTCTTTTGTTTAGAAAAAACACTCAACAGCTCCCAAACAAAGCACAAATGCATACTGGGAACTGCTAAAATGATCTTTTAGACAATATTTTTAAAAGGAAGATGACAATGAATAATCAAATCTTCCCTGAGTTAGTCACAAAGGTCTTGATATTGCAATCAACTCTGAATGGTTAGACCTCGAGTGACCAGATGCCCTGATTTTATAGGAACAATTCTGATATACAAGACAAAGCCCAAAATAGGTGCCTATTATCACACACCCCGTCCCGATTTTTTACACTTGCTGTCTGATCACCCTAGATAGGCCCCACTGCCAATTAAAAGCTTGAATAAGGAGGCAATGTAAAAGGATCCACAAATGTAGAACCTAATGCCTGAATGAAGTCAATGGGGCTTCTCACAGGTATAAGGGGAATGAGGCCAGACCTCTTCTGAGGATCATTTTTCTTGCTGACACAGATTTAAAGAAAAATGCAGAACTGAGTGATGGGGGAAAAAGGTACTCAATTAATAGTATCAAAAGGGTAGCTGTGTTAGTCTAGTTCAGCAATACAAACAAAGAGTCCTGTGCCACTTTTAAAGACTAATAAATGTATTTATCACATGAGCTTTTATGGGAGAAAAATTCCACTTCATCAGATATTTAGAAGATAGGGAGAGTTCCCCATTTTCTATGTGTCTGACAAAGTAGGATTTTCTCCTACGAAAGCTCATGAAATAAATTTGTTAATGAATAATATGATATTCAAATTATCTGCTAGTTTTTTCCACACTTATTGTGCCTTAGGTGGAGCACAGAACTCTTTGCAGAATGGAATTTCCATTTGGTGGGGAATCCCAACATTGGAAAGTTTCCAAATGAAAGAAAAAAAAACAGAATTTGCAGGAAAAAAAATTGGGAACGCTGAAGCATTTCATTTCAATAATTTCAAAAATGTACTTGTTTCAATGAGGTAACTCGTTTTGACTAGACTGCTTTGATTCATTGTATTTTGAATTTTAGACATATTAATAGAATACATATTTAATATATTTTAGAATATCTAACGTTAATATCGTGAAGAATAAAGTAAAACCAAAATAAATCAAAATGATTAAATTAAAGCAAAACTTTCTTGACATTATTGAAACAAATGAGTGTTGAAATGATTCAGTTCTTTCCACTGAAAGCTTCATTAAAACTGACATGTTTCCCATTAAAAACAACAAAAATTCTACCAGTGGTATTGTACATGAATAGCTAATAGAAGGAGCACCATCTACTGGCACATAAGAACATAAAATATTATTTGTGAGTTTATAGACCAGTAAATTATTAATTATTATTATTCTTTCTTAATTATACAGCTCTCCACACACAGAGTCATATAGGAACTGATCATGCGCTGTAACTGTGACTACACAATTAATGCACAAGTCCCCCTTATCCTGACCTGAGTTAGGGGTAAGGAACCGTGTCCTTTCACCTGCTCCATTTTACATTATGGAGTTACTTGTTGTGAGTTCTGCTGCTGTTCCTCTCTCTGAAGTAAGTTGGGCTGGCCCCAGAGTGCTCTCACTCCCAGCAGCCTCTGAGACAGTTAGTTAACTGCAGCCAGCTGCTTGTATGTTAATCTCTCCCTTAGTGACAGCGTCATATAAAGGTCTATTTAACTTTGGAAAACCACAGCCCACCAAGAATTAAAGGAAGGTAATGGAATTAATCATAGCATCAGAGAACTGGAAGGGACCATGACAGGTCAAATCCAGTCCCTGAAATTCATGGCAGGACCAAGTATCATCTTAAACCATCCCTAACAGGTGTTTGTTTAACCTGCTCTTAAAAATTTCCAATGATGGAGATTCCACAATGTGCCTAGGCAACTTTTCCCAGTGGTTAATCATCCTCTCGGTCTACTCTTTTTTCAGAACAAAAAAGCCCAGTTCTTTCAATTTTCCCTCATAAGTCAAGTATTCCAGATCTTTAATCATTTTTGTTGCTCTTTTCTGGACCAGGGATCAGCAACCGTTGCCGGCCCCTGTGCCAGCCCCGTCCACTGCACCCTCAGCAGGTGCCAGGGACGGAGCCAAAAGGCACAGAGCCAGACCAGGTGCCCTGCTGGCCGGGGCCTGTGCCCGCATCAGCCGGCAGGCGGCCTCTGGTTCCCGGCCCCGGGGCCGGATCCCGTCCGCAGGGGTGGCGCAGGGCTGATGGCCCCTGCTGGCCATGCCCCTTTGCTGGACGGCAGGAGCGGAGTGGGTCACGTCACCCTGGCCCGCCCAGAGCCGCACCGCTGCCAGTGTGGCAGAGCAGGCCCTGGCCATGGCCAGCAAGATGGTGAGTTGGGTTGGCCCACCCAGAGCTGCCGCTGCCGGCAGGAGCTGGGGCCAGGAACCGGAGGCCGCCCGCTGGCAGCGGCGGCTCTGGTCGGGCCAACCCGACCCGCCCTCTTGCCAGCTATGGCCAGGGCCAGCTCTGCCCTGCCAGCAGCGGCGCAGCTCTGGGCAGGCCAGGGCGACGTAACCCGCTCCATTCCCCTCTCCTCCTGCCATCCAGCAAAGGGGCAGGGCCAGCAGGGACCCCCAGCCCTGCACCGCAGCTGCTGGCCCCATGGTTTGTGGGGCCAGCGGGGGAGCCTGAGCGGCTCCGCGTGCTGCTCTTGCACGCGTCCTGGGGGTTGCCGACCCCTGCTGTAGACTTCCTCCAATTTGCCCACATCTTTCCTGAAATGAGGCACTCAGAACTGGATAATACTCCAGATAAAGCCTAATCAGTGAAAGTAGAGCAAAAGAATTACTTCTTGTGTCTTACTTACAATACCCCTGTTAATACATCCGAGAATGGTGTTTGCGTTTTTTGAAACAGTGTTACACTGTTAACACATATTTAGCTTGTGGTCCACTACGATACTCAGATCCTTTTCCACAGTACTCCTTCTTAGGCATTTGTTGCCCATTTTGTATGTGTGCAATGGATTGTTCTTTCCTAACTGGAGTACTTTGCATTTGCCCTTATTGAATTTCATCCTATTTACCTCAGACCATTTCACTAGTTTGTCCAAATCATTTTAAATTCTGATCCTATCCTCCAAAGTCTTGCTATCCCTCCTAGCTTGGTAACACCCACAAACTTTGTAAGTGTACTCTTTTCCATGTCATTATCTAAATCATTGATGAAAATATTGAACAGAACTGTACCCAGAACCAATCCTTGCAGTACCCTGCTTGTTATGTCCTTCCAGCATGACTGAGAACTGTTGACAACTACTCTCTGGGAGTGTTTATCCAACCACTTATGCATCCATCTTACAGTAGCTGTATGATTTTACTTCCCTAGTTTGTTAATGAGAAGGTGATGTAAGACACTATCAAAAGCCTTACGAAAGTCTAGATATACCACATCCCCTCTATCCACAAGGCTTGTTATACTGTCATAAGAAAACTATCAGGTTGGTCTGAGACAATTTGTTCTTGACAAATCCATGCTGATTATCACTTCACACCTTATTCTCTTCCAGATGATTGCAAATTGATTCCTTAATTATTTGCTCCATTATCTTTCCTGGTACAGTGGTTAAACTGACTGGCTTGTAATTCCTTGGGTTGTCCTATTTTCCCTTTTTATAGATGAGCACTATATTTGCCCTTTTCCTGTCCTCTGGGGTCTCTCCCATCTTCTATTTTTGAAAAGTCATGGAAGCCAACAGCAAATATCTCATGAGTCAGCTTCTTGAATACTCTAGGGTGCATCTCATCAGGCCCGAGAGACTTGAAGTCATCTAATGTGTCTAAGTAATTTCTAACTTGTTCTTTCCCCATTTTAACTTGTGGTCCTATCCCGTTTTTACTGTCCTTCACTATGTCAGGCATCCATTCACCACCAACCTTCTTGGTGAAAACCGAAACAAAAGAAATTTTTTAGTTCCTCTGCCATTACTACATTTTCCGTTATTGTTTTTTCCTCCTTATTGAGTAACAGTCCCACACTGTCCTTGGTCTTCCTCTTGTTCCTAATGTATTTGGAGAATGTTTTCTCTTTTATGCTATCAACTAGTTTGATCTCTGTTTGTGCCTTGGCCTTTTTAATTTTTCCCCTACATAATTGTGTTATTTATTTACAGTCATCCTTTGTGATTTGACTTACTTTCCACTTTTTGTAGGACTCTTCATTTTAGATCATTGAGAATGTCCTGGTTGAGCCAGGGTGGTCTCTTGCCATACTTCCTATCTCGCCTATGCAGTGGAATAGTTTGCTCTTGTGCCCCTAATAATGTCTTTTTGCAAAATTGTCAGCTGTTTTTTCTCTTAGACATGCTTCCTATGGAATCCTACTTACCAACTCCCTGCTAAAGTCTGCCTTCTTGAAATCCATTGTCTTCATTTTGATGTTCTCTCTGCTACAATGCAAGTTAAAGTGGGTTTATGGAAAATAGAGCCTGTCACAGTAACTTGATATTCTGTTTTCATTAGATTACTTATTTGATTGATAAAGATATCAGCATTGATATCTTATGTCATACAATTTCCTCCCATTCTGTAAGTTCCCCATCTTCAAATTATCTGACAAAGTGGGATTTTCTCCCATGAAAGCTCATGGGATAAATAAATTTGTTAGTCTTTAAAAGTGCCACAAGACTCCTTATTTGTTTTGCTGAGCTAGACTAACATAGCTCTTTGGGACTTCTCAGCATTGATATCGTATACTTAGTCTTTTAGAAGGGATTTAACTTTAATCAAAATGGCATGTGGGAATAAAACTAGAATATAAAGTTAATGTGGCACACATTAAATTGATTGAAAACTAGCTATCTGTAGGTCTCAAAATGTAATTGTAAACAAGAAATAGTCATGAAGAATCCACTGGTGTCTTACATAGATCAATTCCTGGTCCTATAAATATTTAAATAGTTAAATATTTTTGTCAATTATCTGAAAGACATAAAATCAATCAACAATGAAGTTTGCAGATGATGCAAATACTGGAAAGAGATAAATAATGAAGATGACAGTTTGCTGACTCAGAGCAATCTGGGTTTCTTGGTAAACTCGGCTCAAGCAAACAGTAAGCATTTTAATACAGCCAAATGTAAATGTATAACTCTAGGAACAAAGAATGTGGATTATATTTACAGGATGGAGGACTATCTTGGGAAGCAGTGACTCTGAAAAAAAGATTTGGGGGTTGTTAAGGTGCTGTTATGAGCACCCCATAAACTGGCCACCACCTCCCTTGTGATATACAGACATAGAAACTGTTTCTCCTCAGGTCACGTAGAGAAACTGTTTATCAGATACTCTTCCCAGGTCACATACCAGATACTGTCCCCAGGTCACATACCAGATACTGCCCCCCAGGTCAGGTAAAGAACTCATAGCTGCTAGGCTTGTGACTATCAACATGCTTTATTGCACGTAGAGAACTCCTGGCTGCTAGGCTTGTGACTATCAACATGCTTTATTCAGACCCTGATTCACTCTCAGCCAGCTCCCAAAGGGGTGGGTCATCCCCCTCGCCCATGTGCTGGAGGGCAAGTCAATCATGGCTGCTCTGCCCCCCCCCCCCCAGGGGTGTAGAAGGTTCTGACCCGGAACCTAGAGAGCTGGTGAAAATTCCTTTGCACAAATAAGGACAGGAGGAACCGGCAGACCCTCGCCCCAAAATTCCTGCTGCAGCGAAATCTGGCCAATCACAGCCCTCGGCAGGAAGCCGTGGCCTGGGCCATAAAAGCTTCCAGGCCGCATGGAGCACAGGGAGTCTCCTCGAGTTAACTGCTAGGCCTGATCACCCTGCAGTAGGAGTTCCCCCGAGAGTGCCAGCCCGAGTTGATTTCAACCTCCGCCTTAAGGCGTTATGCTGTTGTTAATCACCTGCCTGATAGTTGTGGTACGTAGTGTGGCAGAGTACTCTCCAACTCGTGCCACCTAATGTCCAATCCCCTGGCGTAGTAGGGCCTATGGTAAGTCAGACTCCCTGGCAAGCCCACTTCTGCCTGTCAGGGCCGTGGCTTCACTGCCCTGGACTCAGCCCTTGTAGAAGGGAAGTATTCTGCTGCCCCTGCTGCAGTGGACGAGGCAAGCCTCCCAGGCCTTGCCTAGTCTCCTTCCCTTCTTCTAACCTTTTTCTGATGTTGTTCTGGTGTTGTTCTGTTCGGCTCTGCTTCGCTTCCTCTCTGCTTCGCTTTCGCTTCCTCTCCTCTCCTCCAGTCTCCTCTAAACTCCCACACCTGAGCTGGTGGAGGTGGGGCTTTTTATTGGGCCAGGAACAGCCCTTAACAAGACCCAGGTGTCCCTAATTGCCCCACAGCTGTTTCTCCTTTGCCTGTTGGGAATAGTGCTTTCAGCATTCTAGAGCTGACAAACCTGCCTTCAATTACCCTTCTAAAGCCATCTGGCCTGGCTTTGCCACAGTATGTAAACTGAACCCGAGTCATCCCCCATGTTTACTTCTCATGATTGTTTCTTTCCCTTTAAATGTATATAGTTGAATATGAATAACTCTTCTACCTCAGTTTTAACCCAAGCTATTACAATTGGTGTAGGTTTGGGGATTATTATTACAATTGGTGTAGGTTTGGGGATTATTGTTACACATTGTTTTATGTATAGGACTCTGCCTTTTTATTCTGAAAGCTTTATTCCTGTGTAACTCACTGTATGTTAAACTGTGGGTAATCACAGGGGCTAACTGTGATGCTATCTTGTTATCTGTGAAGCTGACTTCTAAGTTAGTTCAGCCAGCAACACAACTGTTAACCCTTTGCATCCCCAAAAAAGAAGCCTAATAAAGTTCATTATTTTTGGCCACCACTTTAAGTTTCCAGGAGCCTTCCTTCTCCCATCCTTTACCCACTGCGGACAGGGGTCATGGTGGAAAATCAGCTAAACATGAGCTCCCAGTATGGCTCTGTGAATAAAAGAGCTAACGTGAACCTGGAATCCATGAATAGGGGAATTATGAGTGGGAGAAGTTAATTTTATCTCTGTATTTGGCACTGGTGCAAGCACTGCTGGCATACTGTGTCCGGTTCTGGTGCCCACAATTCAAAGAGGTTGATAAATTGGAGCAGGTTGAGAGAAAAGTCACAACAATTATTAAAGGATTAGGAAATATGCCTTATCATGATAAACTAAGTAGATTGAGCCTCTTAAACCTAAAAGAAAGTAAGCTATGGAGTGATTTGATTATAGTCTATAAGTATCTACATGGGGAACAAGCATTTAATAGTGAGCTTTTCATCTAGCATAGGGAAGCATAATACAATCCAATGGCTGGAAGCTCAAGGTAAGGCTGGAAAAACTCAGCCTGGAAATAAACCATAAATTGGACAGTGATGGTATTTGGTATGTTGTTCCAATGTTTAAGTGTGGTGGTAGATTCTCCATCACTGATGATTTTTAAAATCAAGACTGGATTTTTTTTTTTTTTAATAGTTATGGTCTAGGAATTATTTTTGGGAAGTTCTCTGGCCTTTGTTATAAAAGAGGATAGACTTGATTATCACAGTGGCTCCTTTTTGGCCCTAGCATCTCTGAATCTATGAACTTCAAGAAGTGTGGAGGGATGTTGATGCAACAAAATCAGGCCCTATGAATCTATGAACCCATTGAGATTCTGGCCTATATTAATCTAATTTATCATAATGCAACCATGATTTTTTTATTTTCAAATTAAATTATCTAACTTAAAGGCTTTTTTTCCTTGAGTATTGCACTAGCATAGTTATTCAGTGAGGATCATTATGTATAACAGAATATACTTGGGGACTGAAAATGGATAAAAGACTTTTTTTTTTCTTCCTTAGGCACACTTTTAATAATAATCTCCAGTGACACGCTTTTACTATTAACAAATATAAGAGTCCAAGGGATTTTTAAAATTCAATTTGCACTGTAATTGAAATGTTCAAATTTATTCCTCATAATAATATAACTGAAAGAAACAGATCAGTATTCATTATAAATGGAACATAAAACAAGATCACACTTTTCTAATTCAGTGTCATACATAAATTGCTCCCAGGCCAGAATATGAAGTGAGACTAAAGGGAAATTGTAAATGCATTACAGCTAAGTTCTCATACTACAGCTAAATTACAAGAAAATTAAAGCCCCAATGTGTACACATTTTCCAGAACTCATCAACATTAAATTACTTTCTTTGAAAGGACTTAAAATGCTGCTGGAACTATCCCTTTCTGAATCTAAGCAATTGTATTTAATAAAAGTTATTTGTCACCAGGCCTTTGCAAGTTACTTTGCATTCAATAAATTAATTAGGCACTCACATGATATTATTAGCTGTTTGGCTGTGCTTACCACTTCCTCCAATTGTTACCAAGAGTCTCCCTAAAGGCTGTACAACAAAATGAAAGATTGAGATGATTTTTAGCTCTAGAAGACAAGCAGTGATTTCTCTCCCCTGAGAAGTGCCATAATGTGACAGGAAACCCAAGGTATAATTAGAACAAATACTAGTATAAATCCTAATGGAAATAGGGATTTACTGTGAGTAATGTTTTTTTAAAAAATCTGATTAATGTGGTGTCCTAGTTTCTGATTAAAGTTAAACAGCTACACATGGCTTCACTTTCTTACACTGTCTTGTTTTAAAGGTACAATTTACATGTGCACATTGATATGAAGAGTATAAAACATTGCTACAGCTTTTCCTATTTGCTGGAAAAAAGAGTGATAGAAGGGTGTGTCAATATGAACTATGGTACACAAGTTACAGCACAGAAAATTACTTAATGTGGGACAAAAAGACATTTTACTATAAAACAGATGAAGAAATTCCAATTCTACTCTACAGAATTAGGTGAAGATCCACCACTCATTTGTGATGTGCCAGTTAGGCTTCAGTAAGATACTTAAGCATACATGTAACTAAGTGTGTTACTAGCTCTACTGACTGCTTGGGACTGGTTAGCTACTTGAAGTTACACATGTGCTTAAGTAGACTATAGAAATGAGACCCTATCCATACAAATCCAGAAAATTCCATTCCTTAAGAGTGTAGGATTTCATAAATTCATAGACTTTAAGGCCAGAAGAGATTGTTATGATCATTTAGTCTACATCTCCTGCCTATACAGGCTATAGAACTTCATCAAGTAATTTCTATATCAAATCCATAACTTTCCACCAGTTCTCTTTAATCACCATTACCCATAACTCTTATGTCAGAGGTGACTATCTATTCTAGGCTCTTGTGTAGACCTTTCCTAGCATGTTCTCTGGTAGTATGTCCTTTCATTTTTCAGAGATATGCAGTTGCAGTCCTAAAGTGAACATTTGGTTGCATTTTATTGCAACACACTCCCCATTCCACCAGTCAAATACTCTTATTATGCTCCCCCTTTCTCACACCCGAGGTGTATCCTCACATACCTCTCTATGTCCCCATGTCTAATGGGAATCCACTTCCACAATTTTACTTGCTTTCTTCATTTCACATTAGTACATAAACTCTGTATTTATATGTTGGCTCTGAGGATGATCTATTAACTTCATTCATGTGTAGTTGAAGTGTTAAGTAGTACCACCTAGTAATTTAAATGCATTAAAACTTCAATGATATTCATCCAGATTAGATGATTAATTTGCATGAATTATCCCAGTAGATAACATATCCCTTCAATAACCCAACAGCCAGCTATTCCCACTCCATTATAGAGGGCCTTTTGTTTTGGGTTTTTTTTTTGGTGAGGGGGGAGGTATCTAGGAAACAATTTTTCATTTGTTTATAGAATAGGATGCTCCACTCCTTCAGATTCTTACTTCTATGCTTCTCCAATTCCAATGTTAGTGGCATTTGCTTGAAGAATTTTCTCAAAATCTGTACTATATAAAACAGAGGTCTGTCACAACTATTTGTTTAACTATGCAAAAGCTTGTTCACATTGTGCAGTCCCGAGTGCTATTTTAAACTTCTCTTAAGTGAAAAATCATAAGTAGATCAGCAATTTCAGAGATAGGGAAGAGACTTTCAGGAATAGTTCACTAGCCCTAAAATAGGTCTTTTTTTTTCCTCTTAAAGGTAATACTTCAGATTGCCATAATTTGAACAAAAAGTTTCACTCATTGATTGCCAAAAAAGAAACTGTATTTTTTTTCTCTCTGTGCACTAAAGAACATTTGAGTTAATTGCAACACTTGTGGTTAGAAGTGCTCAGACTACTATTCATAGCTCTTCAAGGCATTAATTCCAAGTGCTCTTAAAGACGGTCATCAAAGTAAGTGGTACAGTATTCTACACATTTTTTAGCTTTCAGAAGATGGCTTAGAAGTACTTATTCATTTTTCGGTATTTGAGCCAACTTTACCTGTACATACAGTTTTGACTATGTCTCAGGTATGAGTGTTTGAGAGAGAATATTTATACCTGAATCAGGTTTAACAAATATAAAGATAAATGGAGAACTTTTATTCTTTAATAAATTTTGTAACATATTTTAAATTATTTTCTTAACATTTCACACATTCAATCCCACAATGTATGAAAGCCATCTATATCTGCTCAGTTTCCTGGATGGATACTGCAAGATGTGGCATGCAATGAACTGTTGCATCAATGTTTGGTGATGTTACTACATGACTTTATGTAATACAACATGACTATTAAAAAACAGATATAATGCTTCATCACGTGATAGATGAACCCAAGGAATCTGAAAAGACAGTTCTTCTTTGCCAACAGAGGATCTATCTTTAGGTGTGCAGATTCCCACCAGACAAGCCAGAACTCTGGGGGAAAGCAATGGATTTTGGGCCCATATTCATACTCCTTCAAGGAACTCAAGATAAAGATTCATGTTCATAACTCTATCCTATTTCCTTTCTGACTGCTATGGGCAGAGGACTCATCATTCTTAAGGACTTTTTCTTTCCTGTTCTTAATGATCATTTTAGTTGGTTAGCTTTAGCTTGTTTTAGAATAATACTTAGAATGACAAAGTTATTTTTGTAGAAAAAAGACCTAATCTTCTATCAAAAAACCAAAAACAAAACAAAAAACACCAAACAAACAAAAAAAACTAGTATCAGTTCTGTTCCCATTGTGTTTAGATTAGTTGGTTCCAGTCTGCTCCACAGTTTTCAGTGCTCTGTCAGTTGACGTCTATTCCACACATAGGATGGAGCTGGGTGCAAACATTATCTCTGCTCCTTCACAGCAAAATGTCTCAAACAGATTAACATGTTTTCTGCCCTCTAGAAAGGATTAAAAATAAAGGTTGTTTTCCAAAATGAGTTCAATTGCTTTATTTACTTCAGTGAGGGCCACTCAGCTAAAGCCTGCTTCATCTGTGCATTTTCACCTTGAGAGCCTTCAAGGTTAATGAAAGCTGTTGAAGGTCGGGGATGGGGAGGGAGTATTTGTTTTGTTGAGAGAGAGATGGATGAAGTGCTGTGCCCTTCTAAGTCAGCATCTGCTTCTGTCCCATTTCATCTGAGTACATCAGCTCATGCAGTTATTCGGTGACATTGGCATTGTCACAAATGGAGTAGTGTGTAGCATTGAATCACCAAGAGGGACTCTGAGTCAAATATCAGTTTAAAGAAGCCTGAGGAATCTGACAGTACCATATGTAAGGGACTGGATAGCCATGTACTCACAGATAAGAAAAACAACAGCATATTCTGATTGGCACCTTGTGAGAGCTACAGCAGCAAAGAAACATAGGCACCATAAAACTGCTGTGGAATTTGAGGAAGAAGAGAAGTAAATGGATCTGGCGGGGCGGAGGGGGGATACAGATAACTTTCAGTAATGCTTCATGTACTACAAACTTTCAGCTATTCTGTATGTAGTATGACTTCCATTCATCCGATAAGAACCTGCCAGGAACATAAGGAGCCGGAAGCAAATCTATCATGACACAAGGTCAGGAGCTGATTAGACATGCCTTGAGAGCTTCAAATCTAATACAACTGCTTATTTGGTATCTGTGACTGTCATAATGCATCAATGTGTGTGTCTTAGGACCTCTAGTCTATATCTTGAGCTCTAATAAAAAAATAACTGGCCAAGAGCCAACCCTCTTCACTTATAATGGATGACAACAGTACAAAGTTTAGACACGATATTTCTATATTTACTGGGTCCTTCCTTTGCTGAAGTGTAAGCTGTTACCTTGAGTTGAATTCCTACACATATGTAGATTAATCCCATGATCAAGTTTCTGGATCTAATGTCAAACTTGGGACAAAAGTACTTCAATCTTTTAACAGGTCTACATGGTGATACTCAGGAAAATTAATCTAAATTAAACAAACATGTACATATAAAGAGGATTAGTTAAACCTCATTAAACCCCTGTGTGGACATTCTCTCAGAGTGGTCTTAATTGGGTTTGGTTTAATTCACAAATTAATAGTTTAACTAATCCACTCTAAAGTCACTCCTTTAGTTATTTTAAAGCAACGTTTTTGAAAGTCCCCATGTAGATAGATGCATAATTTTATGTGTTCTTTGAGACCACATACTTTAAAGGACAATTAACTGCTATTTGATCATTCAAGAATGGGTAATATATAATAACTAACTAAAAGTTACTAGGAGTTATTGGGTTAGAGCCTCATTTTTCTATATGATAAATTCTCAAGCTTCAGCACATAAGCCAACCTCTGAGTATAAGGGTTTAGAAGGAATGTTTTTTTCAGGAACTGTCTACTGCATGGTTTCTCCTTTTGCAGTTGCTGAAACTGGTCTCCCCTTGGGACAGAATATGAGACTATATGAATCAATGGTCTGACCCAAGATGGTGTTTCTTAGGTACCTCTGATAATCCTTTAAAATTAGACAAGTTCCAAAGGGGTAGCCATGTCAGTCAAGTTCAGCAAAACAAACAAGGAGTCTTATGGCACTTTTAGGCTATGTCTACACTTGCTAAAATTAGTTCGAACTAACTAGTGATCCCCATTCATTTCAATGGCCGGTTAGTTTGAACTAAGAAATTAGTTTGAATTAACATGGCCACATTGGTTAATTCGAACTAGTTAGTTCGAATTAACCCTTTAGTTCGAATACCTTATTCTAACTTATTAGCTCAAATTAAGGAAGCCCTTAATTCGAACTAATGAAAGCCTAGTGTATCCATGGCTTTAGTTAGTTTGAATTAAGCCTCCTTAATTCAAACCAACTTGCCAGTGTAGACATAGCCTTAAAGACTAACAAAGTTCATATGATAAATCAATTTGTTAGTTTTTAGAAGTGCCACAGAATTCTTGCTTGTTTTGCTAAAAATGAGTTTCCGTCCTTGCTAGTTTTGAATGTATGAAGAAAGTGGTTCTTGCCTGAGACCCCCACACTTAAATTTACTCTCAAAAATCAAGCTTTTGTCTATGAATCAACAGTGTACTGGGTAACCTCACAAGTATCTGAGTTTTAAAAAGGTTTAACCAATGTATACCTATGTTGTTTCAGCCATGCATTCAAATCATTCTCTCAGGCAGCCAGTCAGCCACCCACCCACCCACTCTTTATGCTTTAGCTCATTATTACATAACCAGGTTAAAGGATCTGACCATATGTATGCCAACTTGTCATAACTTATCATGCAGGATGTGGCCTTGCAACCAAAATACTAGAATATAAACGTATAAACCTATTATAATAAAACGAATATATAAGAAAAAATATCTATGCAAGCAAGTAGGCTAGCCCCATGTGCTAGAGCATTCATGAAAACACAGAATTAGAATGAGAAAGATGAAAATAACATGATGATTTCAGTCAGTTGGCTTAGTGAAGGATGAAGAAATTTCAGTCACTTCATTGGCAAAGTACGAAACAGTTTCGACAAAAAGCATGGAGTTAATAAAATTAGTCATGGCAGAATGGCACTGGCTAACTGGAACATGGTATATAAAGACAACAGAGTCCTGTGTCACTTTTAAAGACTAACAGATTTGGTGCATTTCTTAAAGGTAAGCTCAAACATATTTTAAAGATTTCAAAATAAGGAAAATATAACGCTTTTGCTTAAAAATGATGGTGATGTATTTTAACAAAGCTGCATCTATGACCCAAGGGCCTTTTGATGCCAACTGGCAGAGGGCACAAGAGTACACAGGGGTATTGGGTTCACCTCACCAAGCATATCAGTTCTGGTAAAGTGTTTGGGAACATAAATTGCCTGTTCTCAGGAGATCTGGACTAGTAGGTGAGACTGAGGAAGACCAGACTGTCTGGATTCTGTTTAAATAGTGCAATTCAAGGAGAGTCAGATCAGAAGACAGTGTGAGTTAGGAGGCTTAACAACCCCTGATCATGTCAAAAGCATTTGATTGAATATGTTAAAAAAATATCAAAATTAAGGATTTTTAAATGCTCATCTATTACTCTCCTTAGTGCTTAAATTATGAATCACTCAAGGCCACCAGTCTGGATTTCTTTCATAGGGTGACAATTTCTACAGCTGAAATTCAAGCTTTAGAAGCTTCATGTTAGATATAAAATATTTTAGTGGCACAAGCACATAAAAATAATTGTAAAACTAAAACAAACATTTAGACCTTGAAGCACAGCCAAAGGGACACATCCCTAAATGTCACGGTGGATTCCTTTGTTTGGGAAAGACTTGGAAGACAAACAATTGCCTTATAAACTAAGGCACCTAACTTCCATTATCCTTTTTACTACCTCCTTGTGAAGTGACGGTGTAGCAAAGTTTGGAAAACACTGCTTTAAAAATGCCTACGCACTTACATGAATTTAAAATTCAGTTTAACTTAACCATGCCTGCTCCCCATGCAGCTTCCCCCAGTATGCAAGTTAAGCCTCACAACTAAGAGGCTTAGAGGGATGGATCTTTATGCTCCCTGGGTATGGAAAGAGGGGAAAATGCCAATTCTAGCCACCATCATTTACATGCATTATAATGTTGCTTATCCATAAGGCTATAAACTGTGTTTTGTTACTTTGGCTGGAATCTGTCTGATCAGATTATTTAAGTGATAGCAGACTGTTGTCAAAAAAGGGCAGAGGAATTGTTCAAGGTGTACATTGGAGTAAGTGGGTCACTGATGTGACAGGCAGACTTTGGTTTGTGAGCTGGATTCAAAGTTCAACAAGGTGTAAGAAAAGGGCTCTGTCCAGGACCTATTCTGTTCTGGGTTCCCTACCTGGAGATTCCGAATGCTGCAAGGAGTGATGTTGTAGGGATCAGCTGGACTAGGTTCATCTGGAGGAGACTGGACTGGCAGCACCAGCACAGAACTGACTTCACAGAAAAGTCAGCTAGACCAGTGATGTCACAAATCTGATGTCATAAAACTGGACCAGATAGCTGAAGTAAAACAAAGGTGCGAACTTCTCTGGACTGTATAAAATTGGCAAAATAGAGCCACCCCTGACTAGTACTGCACCTCTGCTCTACTATTTCAACTTACTATTATTGATGCTGTGATAGTGCCTAGGAACGTTAGCCATGGACCAAGAGCCCAATGTGCTAGGCACCAGACAAACAGGCCAAAAAAAAAAAAAACAAAAAAAAAACCTGACTTAGCTCTTTGAGGAGGGAACTAAGTATAAACAAGAGACTACAGAGACAGATGGGGAGCACAAGAAAACAATGCAACATTATTGATTTACATCGAGGTGTCTGACCTTTTTGTATGAGGGAACCACATTGCAATTCTTTTCTCACTTGGGGTGAGGGGAGGGGGGATGGTCACTACATTTTAGCTAGATAATCCATAGAAATTGATCTTATTAATAAAATTTAATGAGTCACAAAATAAACACCAATTCACAAACTCAATTTGGTTCTGTAAAAGCAGAAACTGATATTTCATACTAAACACAATTCTCAAATATTATCCCTCCTCCCTACACCAATCTAAATATCACTTTCACAGCAAGTTTTCACTTGTTAAACCACATTTTGTGAAAACTTGGTTTGAAAAGGGCTTACCTCCCCCCCACTTTTCTTCCAGGAAGCTCTAGTGTATAAAGAGAGGCAAGACAGGGCAAGTGAGGGTAGGGGTGACTGGGTATGGTGGCAGGGAAGAGTGTAGGAAGCAGGGCAGGGCAGGGGAGGCAAAGGTGGGGTGGAGGGACAGGCAGGGGTGGCCATGTGGGATGGCAGGGAAAAGCGTGGAGAGAGTTTAGGGTGGCAGGAGAAGGAGGTAGCAGTTCCTTCCCCCTCAACACCCCATGGAACCTGGAGGTAGCTGGTTCCCCACCCTCTCCAAAACCTCATGCACAGTGGCTGGCGACACCTGGATCCCTCCTTCCCCATAGCACCTCCTGGCACCCAGTTCCACCCTCCCCCTGCCCCTTATGGCTTCCTGCAGCTCGTGGTTCCCCCCTTGCTCCCAGCACCCACGGTCAGTTCCAGATTCCTACCCCCCATCCAGCAGGGGTACTCTCACTGGAAAGGAGACAATACACCGCTTCCAGCCAGCAGCAGTCTTTCACATTTCCCATCTTGCTCCACCCTGGGCCACATGCCTGGGCAGGTATGGGGGGGGGGATTAAAAATGCCCCCACCTGGCCGCAGCTCCCAGGCATGCGCCCTGTGACTAGTGGCATTCCACAGGAAGGATAAAAGTCTTTGGCGAGCCTGAGTCTGGCCCACAGGCCACACGTTGGAAAGGCCAAATCTACATGATGGATCATGGTCTCTCAGCACACCAGCTATCTAGCCATTGCCAACTTATTTTTTTGTGGGGATCACAGCTTTCAGAGTGATCTTCAACTGACATAGGAGCCATTCAAAAACCTGTCAGTGGCACAACTTAGAGTTGGATGCCAGGAGTTCATAATGGGTTCATGGCAGGATTTCAGAATCAGTGACAGGGACGCAAGTCCACCTGTCACTGTGCCAGGTAGATCTCCAGCACAAAAACTAACCTGTCCATATTAGATCAATGGAATAATTTTGTAATAAAAATTCCAGATAATATTAACCCTATTCATTAATACCTGTAAGTTAGATAGGTTATTAGATCTCTTTGCTTTGCAACTGTACACTTTAAAGAAAAATGAAAAAAACCTATGTGATTGAAATGGTAAAATATATAGTTTATTATCTTAAAAGCAGTATTATGGTCCTGAAAAATGTTTCAACTCATGACTGACTGGAGCAAGGTCAAACATATTAATGCCCACAGCTAACATAAAATAGAAATATCTAACTTGTTATGCATTTATAGAGTATTCCATCATAATTTAATGGGTCTAACTCCTGTGCATATTTTTCATGTACAGTACAAAGAAGTAATTGTTGTGATAAATGATTCTCAAAGTATCCATAAATGTTATTGATTTTGCTAAAGGCGTGGTGAAGAAAAGAAACATTTTCTGTGTCATACAGACAACCAGGTTTACAAAAGAACAAACTTATGATTCTTTTGTTTAAAACATAAGAATCAAGTGAAGTATCATAACTGAATAAGACCTATTTTGTTTTAAATAGAAGTCTGAAATTGAAAACACCATTTTTCTCCGTTAAACAAACCCAGGTCCCCGTACTAAGCTTGCAACAATTCTCCAAAAACTGCTGAAGGCATTCTAAATGAACTTATAAAACATGTTCCTGAATATTTCATCTTCCAGTATTGAGAACTAGTAACTTTTCATCTTTTTTATGGGAGTTGTAGAAGCACCTGTATCATATCTGATGACATTTCTGAGTGTCCCTAGGCCCTTCAATTGTATAGGTCTTGCCTATACAGTCACTTCTCTATTCCTAATGTGCCACTTCAGTAGTACATTTCAGACAGCTCAGAAATCAAGACTGTAACTCCACTACCAGTAGTCCTACCTTTCCTCCTACCTCAGCTATTCCAAGTCATTCATAAATAACAGTGGCCTGTAAAAATGAAGCTGGGGAAGAGAGTGTTCAGGAGCCCTTATGTTGATGACAGAGGACAAAAAAAAATGTTATTAAGTTCTACTAATCCACCAGAGTAGTTTGTTTGAGAACATACCGCCTGTGGAACTCATACACTTCATATTCTTCTATTAAACTCCAAGGGCAAACTCAGGAACTTCAGCTCCACCTGAAGCAAGCTTTAGGATAACATTTCTTGTTGTTAAATATAAATTCTGTAGCAAGCACAGAACTAATGCTGTGGTAACCTCACACGTCTTTCTCAGTCTCTGCAACTCGTCCCTATTTCTGTGGGTGACAACATTTCTAAGAGTTAACAGAAAGTATGACTGCTGCTTTCGACCAGCAGGAAGTGAGGCAATTTTAACTCAATAGGACAGATACTCCCTGTGTATAAATCAGCAATCATCTGTCCATGACATGAGCGTATCAATCAGATTTCTAATCCTAACCCTTCCTTTAACTAAGAACACCTGTAAAGCAAAGACACAATGACAGACAAGCTAACAAACGTTGTGTAATTTATGTCTTGTCAGACTTCTTTTTCACAGGAAAGCTGATGCGGTATTACATTTGTTAGACAACTTTATCTCTCCATTGAAATACAGCTGCAGTTCAGTGGAGTCAATGACATTATTCCAGAAATGAATATGGCCCACAGTGTTTACCCAGATATAAATATCCATGGCTCCTTGTAGAAATTTGAAATATGGAAATGACTTGAATTATGCCTTGGAGGCTATGGGAAAGATTCCAACACTCATGAGAATCAAGAGTAACTTCCATTGATAGCCAACAGATTGGCACTGGTGTAAAACTAGTGTAAAGTGAGAAGAGAATCAGGCCCAGAAGCTCCCTGGCTACAAATGACATAAGGAACGTGCTAGAGCTTTATCCCCTCAAGGGGGAAGGGTGCCTAAACAAATACCCGGTCCTTTTAAATGTGGATGTTGGGAAGCTCCCAAAGCCCCTAGGCAAAGAACACCACTAAATTATTTCTGTCTATTTATCATGCATGTGACATTTATTAAGGCACTATGATTACAATCACACAGGTTAAGGCAGTGATTAGCAGTACAATAAACATCCAATATCCACAAACTCTCTAAACTGCAATGCTGCTTATTGCATGAATGCAGATTCAGGGTTTTGCATCAGTATGGCTTTAAACACATGGCATAGAGAGCTTAACAGAGCCCAATATACACATAATCCAATGCAATCAAGAACACAAGCCCATATGTAAAACACAATCACACAGGACTCTTTGTGCTGTTGTATAGGGGTCCCATTCACACCTGCTGGGTCACAGGGTTCACCTGCATACTGGGGTACACAGGATTTAGTCCCAGACCTGGTCAGCAGTTATCCCCCATTCACACTTTCCTCCCCCCTGTAGCAGAGTTAGAGCAGGACAGACACAAAGCACAGAGGGTGCCCGTTTATGCACTCACACAAGAAGGGGATCCAGTTAGACATGAGGTTCCCTTGTCCACCTTTGCTTTCAAAGCCTTTTGGGGGGCTTTGGTGTGGCTGTGTGCAAAATATAGTCTCAGTTCTGGTAACTGGCTTATAATTTCATCATACACACTCTCTAACACAACACAACATTATAATTGATAGAATAAGAGCATCTATAAGCGCGCACACAGAAAAGCTAGCACAATTATACCCAAAGCAAAATGCTATACCTTCCCCAGTTTCTACATGAACTCCAAACCCAAGGCTGATGCAGTTTTTGTTCCTTTACTTAAGAGTCTCAGCATAAAGCTGGGAAAACCTTAAAACTTTGTGTTTTAGGAGCCAGGCGTTACTCTGGGCTCTTGCCACTTCAATTTACCTTTCCTTTATCAGATTCACTGGTCTGATCTTCCCATCAGCTGGCCAGGCCTTTCAAGGTTCCTTTTCAAGTGGCCCGTTCACGTCCTGCTGGGCCCGGTGGGGAGTACTCACGGGGGTGATCAGTCCCCAGAGTCTTCTGCCTCAGTTAACTGAGACAGAATAGCTCCGAATTCCCACCCCCAACAAGCCTCCTTTTATGGCCCAAAAGATCGCAGTGACATGATGTGTTTTTCATTTCTGGGGTCCAGCTGTTTTTTTGGAGATGGTCAGAGGGCCTCTCTGACCCCCCTCCTCTCTGTGTGGTTATCTAGCCGGAGGGCTGGGGGTCTGTCATCCTCCCCCTCCTCTCTGTAGCTAGTTTACCATGCCTCTGTACTGGTCAGTTGGCCTTATCTAATGTAACAGCCTTTTGGCCTTTCCCATCTTTATGCTTTTGACTCTTGTTTGCTCTCCCTTTTCAAACTGCTGATCTTGTGGTCCTGTGGCCTAGGCTTTTGAACACCTTTAGCCTGAATGTTATACATTACACCTGAACATTACCTGACAGAACATAAATAGAAAAGAAGTCAATTGTATTGTCCATTTTGGGAGTATTTCCAAAACCATGCAACCATCACATGTAATGGTAAAACAGGTTACCAGTTGTAGTGCCATGTAATTTCATAAGATCATTACCAACTTTACCTAAATTGTTAGACGAGGCTGACCAGGAGCCTTCTGAAGTATAGATTAATCAGATCACCCTCCCTCTAACCCAAGATTTTATTCTAAACTACAGATTATCTTGCTTTTAGGTTTCAAACATAACTTTTTTGAGAGGATCAAAATGACAATAGTTTTCCAATTAAATAACAAAGACAAGCTAAACCAGTGTAAACCAGGTTTAAAAACAAACAAAAACACAAACAAACAAGAGTCCACACAAAAGTTTGCAGAGGCTTAACTAAACTGGTTTTACTCCATTAGTTAAGTGGTGCAACTTTGTGAATGTTAAGGGGCTGTTATGAGTACCCCATAAAATGGCCACCACCTCCCTTGTGATATAAAATCACAAGATGTTGTTTACCAGACACTCTCCCCGGTTCACATGGGTAACTCATGACTGCTAGGCTTGTGACCAGCGACAGGTTTCATTCGAACCCTGATTCACTTTCATCCAGCTCCCAAAGGGGTGGGTCACCCCCCTCACCCATGTGAGGGCATCTGGAGGGCAAGTCAATCATGGCTGCTCTGGCCCCCCACCCCAGGGGTGTAGAGGGCTCTGACCCCGAACCTAGAGAGCTGGTGAAAATTTCTTTGCCCTAATAAGGACAGGAGGAACCGGGCAGCCTTTCGCCCCCCTTCCTACTGCAGCAAAATCTGGCCAATCACAGCCCTCGGCAGGAAGTGGCCTAGGCCATAAAAGCCACCATACTGCACAAAGCAAAGAGAGTCTCCACGAGTTAACTGCCAGGCCTGATCACCCTGCAGTAGGAGTTCTCCCGAGTGTGCCGGCCCGAGTCGATTATAACCTCCGTCTTAGACATCATGCTGTTGCTGGTCACCTGCCTGATAGTCGTGGTACGTATGTGAACCCGAGTTATCCCCCACATTTACTACTCACTGTTGTTTCCCTTCCCTTTAACATGTATATAGTTGGATATGAATAACACTTCTACCTCAGTTTTAACCCAAGGTATTACAATTGATGTAGCTCTGGGGATTATTGTTACGCTTATTGTTTTATGTATTGGATTCTGTCTTTTTATATTTTGTCTCCAGGCTATTAAGAGGGTCCAAGAGGAGGGATTATTCTGAAAGTTTTATTCCTGTGTAAGTCATTGTATGTTCACACTGTTGGATAATCATCTGTGGTTTTCCTGTCACTGGTGAAGCTGACCTCCGAGTCTAGCTCGGCTAGCAGCGCAACTGTTAACCCTTTGCGCCCCAAAGACGGAGATTAATAAAGTTTATTTTTGGACATCACTTTAAGATTCCAGGAGCCTTCCTTCTCCCATCCTTTACCTGCTGCGGACAGTGAACATAGAGAATGGTATTGTACCATTTTGGTTAAATATGTGCAACTTTGAGTGTTGACTCCACATTGATTTTAACCTTTACATCAGTTTAGTTTTTCTTTGTTATTTAAGTAGACAAATCATAAATCAGTTTAAAATTAAAAAAAAAAAAAAGAATGTATTCACACAAACCTGTACACAAAGTTAGAATGATAGTCCAAAAGCCAAGTTCCAAATGGGTAGCTGTGTTAATCTATCACAGAGAAACAAAGAGTCCTGTGGCGGGTTTTAAAAAAAAAAAATTTTTTTATCTTTAAAAACCGCCACAGGACTCTGTTTCACTCCAAAAGCCAGTTCATCAAGCTTTTTTAAAAAACTTCATATATGGAAACAAAATCATTCTCCCTACTGAAACAATGAAGGATCTACAGTGCGTAATCTTTCCTTTTTGTAAGTTACAGTTAAATAAATAAATAACAAGCCCTTAATGGATCACATCAGAACATCTACAATAGAATTTATAACAATGAGACAAGAAAATATCTGCATTACAGCAAGTGAAGTAAAGATTAGCAGAGATTGTGTTAACTCCTTATTTGAAGACAGAGATACTAAGGTTATGGCCAGATAATAAGGGTTGACTCTAGGCTTAGTTTTGTTGAGATAAGGATAAGCATGGGGGCTGATAGTCCCGCAGTAAGTATCAGCCATTGATTTCATAAAGTGTTATAAATGTGTGGCATCTTATAATCAAAAATAAAGTTATGTCTGATAAGAAATTTTTCATTTTAAAATGGGTTAGGTCTCAATATAGATAGAACTGCAGCAATCGTTGTGTGTAGACCTGATCTGTCACTGAATTCTTCTATCTTATTATAACTTCAGCTTTGTAACATGTACCTTAAAGATTCCCCACCACAGATGCCTAAAAGTATTCATCTCTAGCAGAACAGTGGTTAGTCTTTTATTTATTACCTTCCATTTCTCCTTTTTTAATTCCATCATATAGTTTCATTTATTTTGCTGTGTATTTTAAAGAAGAGTATTTCAGTATCTTCTCATTGTATTGTAATTCTTTTTATTCTATCATATGACATGCAATGTTTTGATAGGGAAGGGGAAGTCTTTATATAAAGACTATTTTTAAACAAATGTATTCTCAGAAGAGTGCTTTTAGGCATGTGAAGAACAAAGTTTTTTTTTTATTTATTTATTTTTAAGTTTTTGGAGAGAAATGTTAGTTACTTTGTATTTCCCAGATAGGAGATTAAAAGAATACATTTTCCTGGAACTGTAATAAGGAAATGTGATATTGTTTTAAACACATTCCAACAGGTTGAACTCAAAACATTACTATTACTGCTAAGCTACTGAAAGTAGCTCAATAGAGAAAAATAAAATTCACTGAGTTAGACTAGTAGTATCTATCATTATCTGTAAAAAAAGTCTAGATAATGTTATTTGGATACCAATAAAATACATAACAGCATGAAGGAAACATTTAACACTACTAACCAACTTATACCAAATATGTTTAAGATAAATTTTCATCATACTTTAAATCATTTAGAATGAAGGATCTTCTTCCCCTCTGCCAGTACATCATGTAGCAATTGATAAATTCTCAAGCAAAGAGCCTGGAAGGAGTGGTCTTAATATGTTATCCCATCATACAAATAATTTTTCATTCATTTCAGCTTTTTAAAATACTTTAAAGAACGACCATGTAAAATTAGCTCCATCTTACTCAATAGATCTGCTCTTCATGTGTATTAAGAATCATACCTGCTGAGTTTTGTGACATAATTAAGTTTTTACTGCTTTCTAAAGGGTTAACAGAAGCATAACCAACATAGTTATGACAAACTAGATTCTGTTCCTTCCTGTGCACATTGCAGTGGAATTCCAGTATAACTGTAGAACGCCAACAGTACCGCACAAAGTGTCATTTATGTGGCACTTGGATTGCAGTACTCTTGCTATAAGTCGTGATGCATGAGAAACCATGCTTGACTGTCATATCCAAAGTAATGTTTGCAGTGAAAGATACTGAACAAAAAAGTCAAACCGTGCTCTCTGTTACATGTGTTTCATTCCAGAGTAATTTTATTAAAGTCAGTGGAACAACTACATTGGGATAACTAAGGCTAGATCTATGCTGGCAAGTTAGGTCGACTTAAGGAGGCTTAAGTCGACCTAATTTAGTCCCTGTCCACACCTTAAGTCGATTTAATGAAAGGTTAGGTTGACTTAATAAGAACCGCCAGTTAGGTCGACCTAACCCTTAAGTCGACTCCTTAGGTCGACCTAAGCACAGTGTGGATGCTTAAGTCCACTTTATTAGTTAGATCCAAAGGCAGTTAGGTCGACTTTCTAAGCCCCTGTTCAGGGAAACCACTTTGTTCAGTCAACCTAATAAGGTCGACTTTAGGTCGACCTAACTTTTTGTAGTTTAGACTTAGCCTAAAGGTCCTGGTCCTGCACACTGATTTGTGGGGAATGACACCCTTCATGAAGTCATTAGGGGTCCTTGCCAGCACAGGGACTTGTTCTAACAGAAATATTGCCGGATCAGGTCTTGAGAGTATAGTTTGGCCGAACATTATTTTACATTTTAAAGGAAATGGCAATACACAGAGATACCACAATACCAATTTTTGAACTTAATTTACAAAAAAATGAAGCAGACTTCCTAAAGTATAGTTCTATTAAAGAAGTGTTTTTTTGTTGCATCTTTAACCTGCAATGTGCACTATTAGATATTATATTTGGAGGCTTAAGCATCTGCTGCTTCCAGATACCGAACAAGCATTACGCTGATGGTGAAGTTTTTTATGTTGCTGTAATCAGCAACTCATGCAGTGAGATGTTTTTTTTTCATCATATTTTTAGCTAGAATGTAGGAAAACTGATCTATGACTGTTACCAGTATTTATAAGTGGCATTGTGTAGTTAACCCAACTAGAAAGGGCACAATTTCAGTTTCTTAGTAAATAAGATGTTACACTTCTAATTAGAGTGGATACTGATTTTTTTTTTATTTTCCTGGCTGCTTAAAATAGGATTATTTTATTTTATTTAAATATTGGGGAATTGAAGATGCCACAAAAAATCAGTTCGGGTATTTTTCATAAAAGAAAAGAACACAAATCCAGCTAGTTTCACAAAATATAGCAGCAGGAAGTGGTGTCTCTCTCTCTTTCAATCTCGCCTGCTCTATCATCAGATTTGTCCATTACCTTGGAGTACACTCACTTATTAGGCTACTGGCATCACACCAGAACAGAGTACTTCTGGGCAGGCTTGGTCAAAACAGCACTTTCAAGCTGCCACCCTTATATGCCACAAGTTCAGCATGTCCTTATCCCACTTCACATTACAATTATTCTGGTAGCAAACCCTTCGATAAGCAAACCTCACAGGATTATTGAGAGCTACAGGGATCTTTGGCTTGCATAGAAGCAGCATTGCTGCAGAGTAAGAAAGGGAAGGAGAGAACAGAATAGAGTAAACAAAGTTTAAAGAGAGTCTGGCAACCAATTTAATCATACAAGTTCTCATTGCCAGGTATATAGAGTAACAGCCATATCATATAAGAAGGGACCAATAAACAAAATTTACAATATTACATGATTTCAATTGTGGTATTGAGCAATCTAGCCCAAGTTTGATTATAAAAGTCAGGTTTAGACAGATATACAGTACCCTCTCTCTCACACACACACACACACACACACACACACACACACACACACACACACACACACACGGAACGACAGGCTGTTCACCTTAGAGTCTGGAGTGCTTGAGACAAGCACAGCCCCTAACACAATCAGTCACAAAAAGGTGAAGTCCCATGAATCTGATGCAACTTTTCAATCCAGGCATCAAAACAGAGTTTTGAAGTTGGGTAGGGGTTTTTGTAGGGAAGAAAACAATGGTTCAAGGGAGAACACAAGATTTGTTTATGGGTAAATAATGACTCACGGGAGTATATTAGAGTTGTTTTGTTTAGGCTGGACCACAGGAACTGATCATTCCTGGCTATAGGCATTGTTACTTCAAGGGAGCTCACAAAGCAATCAGGAAGATTCAATATTTTGGATATCAATAAAGGATCTATGACAAGAATTGGGCTGGTAACTGCAGAGCTGGGCGTGCGCAGGAGTGAGTTCATTAACATCTGGAGTAGAGATTTGCTATCAAGCAGTGTTTCCCTGCTTCCGAGTTCAGTGCGGTCCATGCTTTGGAATGTTTCCTTCTTTTTGTATGCTAATGGAAATGCCTTCTTGTTATATCTTCAATGTAACTGAGGCAAGGGGGGTTGCCTTTATCCTGTCACCCTTGCCTGCAGGGTTTACATGTGTCCATTCCTCTTTGTAAGTCTTTCTAAGGGCTTGCCTACACGAGCACCGTAATCCGCAGTAAAAATCATTACCGCGCATTAATGAGCGAACTGTACAGACGTGAAATGTTGTTCCTGCGCACTAAGCGCCTTCTTGCTGCGCATTCCAACCACCACTCCGCCGAGAGTGGTAACAGCTGTTTCGGATCATCTGCTGCGCCTTTGTGCTCGTGTGCACCTTTCCCGCGCATTGATTGGCCTCCGGAAATGTCCCAGAGTGCCAATCCATGCCACTCTGGGACACCGGAGCTGTCAAATATGTCAATT
>ML685813.1:10153654-10211215 GCA_007922175.1 Pelusios castaneus
AAGTCATCTTTCTTCCGTTTGCTTTGTGATTCTACCCTGACACATTAAAGTGAGATAGTTTGTTCTTGTCAAAATGGTTCATTTAGACATTTCTGTATTTTTTTTTAAATTGGACAATTCCCCAAATTCAACATGAATTGGAAAAAAAAAATTGGTTTACCCAAATCTCCGTTTTTTAATATAAAAAAGTCTTGGCTGACTACTTTTATCCAGCTTTTTTAAAAACACACTTTAAATAGCTCAAAATATATTTTGAACAGAGCAGATATAAGCCTTTTCAAGTGTTTTTTGTTACATCTAGGAAAGTAGGATGTGGCTCTCCTGCATGATTTAGATAAATCTAGAGGAAAAGGGACACTTCTGCCTCTTACTTTTCAAATGCTATATTTAAATATCCTTCTTTAATTCCCCTATAAGAAACCAAGTCACTTCTCAATAACAGTACATTAAACAACTTCTAAAAACTGTAGCAAATATTCATTTTGAAAATATATTGAAATATTTATTTCTGAATACAAGATAACAAATAGCTACTAACCAGATTTTCTGAAGTGCTGAGCGCTCAATGGATTTTTAAAAATTCTTAATAGGAGCTATGTTGGGTCATGAGCTATTTTGAAAATCTGGTCCCTGTAGCCCAATTTAGGCTGCAGAAATTTGCATACACAGGGTACTCTGGCTTATCTAGTTATGAATCAAACTGGTCAAAAAAGGAACATTAATACAGGCAGAATTTCATGCATCTGATGAAGTGGGATTTCACCCACGAAAGCTTATGAGATAAATGAATTGGTTAGTCTTTAAAAGTGCCACAGAACTTCTTCTTTGTTTTGGTTTTGCTAAGCAGAATATTCATTTTCATGCTTTTAATCCTCCTAAACCACAGGATTGGGAACTTCTAAAAGAGTAATATAGTCCCTTATCAGTTTCAAGAGAGAAATATTGGGTTTTTTTGTTTGTTTATTTGTTTGTTTTAAGTTTCAGGATGTGCAGGGATATTCACACCTAAATACCTCACATAAAAGCTTTTAAAATCAAAGGCTGAATCCAAAGATGTCTGCTCTTCTTAATCAGTTCCTAGAAATAAAATACAAATTGGCTTGAAATAATTAACTAAAAAGTCTACAAGATCTTCAAATAATCACAATGGATTTAAAAAAAGGTAGAGAGGAGGGGAGAATACAGACAGAAAATGATAATCCTTCATGAATTATTAGGAGTTTGCAAGTCCTTGGATTCCCCAGTCTCAGAAATAAAATTGGACAGTCAATTATTTTGTTAACGTTAGTACAACAACTAAAAGATATACAAATTGTCCAAGGCAAAAGTGGAAAGATTTATCCATCACAGGCACTTTTCTCTGAAGTTTCCTAAATTGAGTACTGTCAAAATGTGGTGTTGCTGGGCACTGGCAGACAAGTCCTGTGCCCCGAGTATATTATTAGAATCATAGAATAATAGGGTTGGAAGGGACCTCACGAGGTCATCTAGTCCAACCCCCTGCTAAAAAGCAGGACCACTCCCACTAAATCACCCCAGCCAGGGTTTTGTCTAACCGAGCCTTAAAAATCTCCAAAGATAGAGATTGCACCACCTCCCTAGATAGCCCATTCCAATGCTTCACCACCCTCCTAGTGAGAAAGTTTTTCCTAATATCCAACCTTGGACTGTCACATTGAATGATCTCCCCAGCCTGACCATCTGAGAGTGGGAAATGCAGGCCACAGTCCTTGCAAGTCCACGCCAGGATCTGGGTAGAGATATCCATGGTCAGTATGTCTGTCTGGATACAGGCGCAGGTGGAGGAGACAGAAGCAGTGCTGGCACAAGTGGCGCGGGTCCTCTTCACCATAGTAGCTACACAAAACACAAACTTCCCACCAACTCCCTCACAAACTCCCCTGTTTGCAGTCCCTGGTCGCTCAGCCACTGGCTTTTAAGGCCTTCTCTGCCTAGGTCAGCCCTTGCCCCTCATTAAGCACACAGGGGACGGGTGATCACAAGGCTGATTGAGCTGATCAGGGCTGAGCAGAGAACAATGGTACAAACAGCCCCCAGACAATCACACAATCACAATCCCAACTCACACAGTAACTGACAAGTCACAGAAATCACCTGTGGGGAAAAAAAGACACAAGCACAAGCACACACAGTCAGCAATTCACTCTCCCCAAGGTTCGCTCTTCCCCCTTGCTTCTTCAGCAAGGGGATCTCCTTCGCCTCCTTCTGAGGGCTTCTCCTTCTCTCGCAAACTCCCGTTTGCAGTCCCTGTTCGCAAGCCCTGTGTGCCTAGAGACTGCCCTGCTTCCCCTCTCTATGCTATCACTGTATCAGTGCAGCCCTCTCCCAGGCTGGGACAGCAGCAGCCACTCTGTCCCCAGTGGGAGGGGGGCTGACCTCACCAGCAGTGACTCCAGTCCCAGCAAAGGAGGGCACAGTGGCATGAGAATGGCACTGGGGGACAGGACGGCTTTGTGGAGCACCACTGCAGGTGGCAGGACAGAGGCTGGTGCAGTGGTAAGGTTGGCTCAGTCTGCATCAGGGGCTGGCACAGGCCAGCATAGGAATGGAGAAGGCCGACTCTGTAGTGCAGTGCGGGCTGGTGCCTTGGCTGTGTTCCTCAGGGCCGGATTTATCTTGGTGGGCCGCAGGTATCCTCTTAGCCCATGTCTACACTTGCAAGTTTGTTCGAGTTAAGGAAGCTTAAATTTAAGCCTTGCCCACACTCTGTTTTCATTCATTCAAATTAAGGGCTTCCTTAATTCAAACTAATAAATTCAATTGCATAGTTCGAATTAACAGTTAATTTGATTCGTTAATTCAAACCAAGTCAAATGTGGCCATATTAGTTTGAACTAACTGCTTAGTTCGAACTAATCGGCAGGTTGACCTTCCTGCAACTGACTAATTCAAACTAAGCAAGTGCCCTGCATGGCCACAGCTAGTTCAAACTAGCATTCTAGTGGGGTCATCCTAGTTCAAATTAAGTTAATTCAAACTAACTAAAATTAGTTTGAAGTAACTAATTTGAACTAGCTTTTGTAAGTGTAGACATAGCCTTAGACTAGGGACTGGGCTTCAGCCCCTAAAGCCTCTGCCTTACCCACAGCCCCATGCTAAGGGGGGCACTGCTGACTCAGAGTACTGTCAGCCTGTACTACAGCACCAGTCTGCCCCACCCCTGAGCCAGTCCCAGCCCCTGACCCATAGCCAGAGTAACCGCACCACTATGGTGCATAGCATCACAATGCGGGCCTGTCCCCAAGAACCAGATATGCCCCACCCCCATGCTGGGGATAGAGTGATTGCTGGAGTGGCCAGCCCTGTCCTTCACCCTGCCCTTTTGGTGCTATGCCCCAAATTATATATGTTTTAATATTCATGCACCTGCTGTCAGAGAGCATACTAGACTATTGGTACCACCCAATATGGCAACATCTCCTTTGTTCTTCTGGTGGCTACACAATGGAGTCATTAGGGATTAAAATAGGTACAAAGGAAATGAAGCATCACAACAATGTTGCATTGCACAAGTCAAGTGAAAATAACTAAGTACAATGAGATATTGCAGGTTTATTTGGAAATAGAGGAGTATTTTACAAGTGGATTCGGTTTAAGAAACTTGGAGGCAAATTAAGACCCCATGACAGTGGGCTAAGGATTTCAAAATGACAAGTTACTTTATTTTTTGTGACTGAGATTTAGCTAAGCCAAGCTAAATTTGCAATTTGTGAAAAGAAAGATGTTTTGATAAAGACTTGGCTAATTTGCATACAGGCTAATATACATGGGTAGATATATCAGAAACCACAGGAGTTTTGAAGAATAACTTTCTGGACCACTGACATTTAAAGTGATAATATGGTTTCAGTCTTTTAAAAAAGAGAGATGACAGAAGGAGTGTGTGAAGCTATGAATCAGTGCTATAGAGAATTTTCTTTGCAAAAATGATAGAACCGATGCTTGAAAAACATTAAAATAATTTAAAGAATATCATGAGAGCTAAATCCAGTTTCATTAAGAGGAAGTCTTGCCGAACTAAATTACTTTTGTTAGAAGCATAGCAGATGACGTAATATCTTCAATTTGTTTATTTTTATTGTTGCTGATGTATCTGCAAAACTAGTAAAAAGGCATGCAGTTGATTTATGTAGTTTTCAGTAAAGACATTTGACACTATGCCATAGGGGAAAATTAAATCACCTTGACTTGCCAAGAAGTATAATTAGATGGATCAAAGTCTGGCTATCTAAGGCCTTGTACACACGATCAGATTATCGCGCATTAAAGCTCATTACCGCGCGATAGCAACAACGGCGTACACACGTGCAACAGGGCTCTTGCGCGTTAAGTGCCTTGTTGTCGCGCAATCCAACAACCACTCCGACGAGAGTGGTAACAGCTGTTGCGGATCATATATTGCGCGTTTGAGCTCGTGTGTACGCTTACCGCGCATTGACTGGAGTCCGGAACTGTCCCAGCATTCCCAAGTCGTCCTCTCTGGTCTCCCCCCCCACCCGCTCTGTGGCCGTGACGAAACTGTCCCCGCCCTGCCCCGAACTTATTCCCGGGATTTTCAAATTTCAAGTCTGTTTCACTTCCTGCTCTCTTCCTCGTGGAGTGTGTTTGTGCTCCGATCATCAGTAGCAATGGCGGCCCGCCGTGGAAGACGCGCACCCCTTTGGAGCACGGCAGAGGTGCTGGACCTGATCAGCATCTGGGGAGAGTCCGCCGTGCAGGCGCAGCTACGCGGCAGCAGGAGGAATTATGACACATTTGGCATAATTTCTCGGGCCATGTCAGAGAGAGGGCATGATAGAGACACAGTGCAGTGTAGATCAAAGGTGAAGGAGCTCAGAATTACCTATCACCGAGCGAAGGAGGGAAACCGCCGTTCTGGATCAGCGCCTGCAACATGCAGGTACTATAAGGAGATAGAAGCCATCCTCAGCGGGGACCCCACAACCACTGCCAAAAGTCCCGTGGACACTTCAGCCCCTCCTCGTCCGGTGATTGCCAGAGCCGAGCAGGATGAGGACGTTGTTGAGGAGGAGGAGGAGGAGGAGATGGAGGATGACACGGAGGAAAGCGCAACCGCGTGTAGCCAGGAGCTCTTCAGCAGCCCCGCTGAGACGTCCACCCAAGGCTTGAACTGCAGCTTGTTCTCTGAGGCGGCAGAGGGGGGTTCAGGTAAGTTTCTCCTTCATTCAGCTCTGCTCCTGCTAAAATATCATTGTCTGGGGTGGGGGTGCTTGCGGGTCCCCGCTGTGCACGCTATTTACTCTGCATTCATTAGCAGGGCATCAATACAAGCAGTGATTGTAAAATAATCATCTGCATTTAGGTCAGAAAAGGTTTCCTCGATGTACCTCCAGAGCCTAATACTCAGGTTAGATGGGAGAGCGTTTGTGTCTGCGCTCCCAAAGACGGACACTCTGCCTCTCCAGCTGCAAAGCACAGCCCTGGGAACCATGGCAGCACACAGTGCAGCAGCATACGGTCCCGGCCTGCTACCGGCGGCATGTAGGAGATGTATTCTAGATGGAAGGGGCACTCTGAGGAGAGGGATATTGGGTTCCATCTGTGTGCCCTCTTCCGATTCTTAGCCCCCGGTAAGCCGTCTATTAGAATGTACCTTGTCTGCTTCAGCGCAGCGTAGTGTGTTGACCGCCCTGTACCTTCCAGTGGAATGTGCTACTGGAAGGTTACATTGGCTATCTATGCTATGTGTTAACAATGTCTATATTGTTATTTTTGTATTAGAATTGAGCTTCACAAGGCCGGTGTCTACCCCAGCTGACCGAATGAGAAACATTAGGCGGCGTTCTCGAAGAAACAGGGAGGATATGTTTAATGACCTGCTGAAAGCAACACAAGAATCCGCAAGGGAGAATAGAGCCTGGAGAGAGGAATCCCAGCAGAGGAGGCAGAAACACAGGGACGAACTGATAAGCGTCATGAAGGAGCAAACAGAACTGCTAAAGAACATGATAGCTTTGCAGTCCCAGGCGATAAATGTCCGGGCTCCACTCCAGACAGTTCAGCCGTGTATGCCTCCCACACACCGCAGTCCCTCAAAGCATTTCTTTGAAGGCCACCCTCCACCCCGGTACAGGACAACATCCAGCCCCCCCCCCCCCAAGCTACTTTTACGAGACCCGGAGCTACACCAACCTGTAACCCCACCCCCATCTTTCAGGTTTCAATAAAAACAGTAACAAAAACTTTGAAGAATGCATTTATTTATACACATTACTGAAATGATCCTAAGGTGCACCTCATGCGTCATGTAACTTAACTAGGGAAGGGCATCATTGAAATGCTCCCTGAGTGCCTCCCTTATGCGAGCAGCTTCTCCTTGTGCCACCCTAATACTCCTAGTGGCTGGCTGCTCGAATGCTTCCTCGAGGCGCTGTGCCTCCGTAGCCCACGTAGGGGAAAACTTTTCTCCCCTACTTTCACAAATGTTATGGAGGACACAACATGACGCAATCACGGCAGGGATGTTGTCCTCCGCCAAGTCCAGCCTCCCATACAAACAGCGCCAGCGCCCTTTTAAACGGCCGAAGGCACACTCCACAGTCATTCTGCAGCGGCTCAATCGGTAATTGAACCGCTCCTTGCTGCGATCAAGGTTCCCAGTGTAGGGTTTCATGAGCCATGGCATCAGTGGGTATGCTGGGTCTCCGAGGATGACTATGGGCATCTCCACCTCCCCCACTGTTATTTTTTGATCAGGGAAAAAGGTGCCCCCTTGCAGCTTCCGGTACAGACCAGTGTTCCTGAAAATGCGGGCATCATGCACCTTTCCCGACCACCCAGCATTGATGTCCGTGAAACGACCCTTGTGATCCACGAGTGCTTGCAGCACCATGGAGAAGTAGCCCTTCCTGTTTATGTACTCCGTCGCGAGATGGTCTGGAGCCAAAATAGGGATGTGTGTGCCATCTATGGCTCCCCCGCAGTTAGGGAATCCCATGGCAGCAAAGCCGTCCACAATCTCTCGAACATTGCCCAATGTCACTGTCCTCCGTAGCAGGATGCGATTGATGGCTTGGCACACTTGTGAGAGGGCTAATCCGACGGTGGTCCTCCCGACTCCAAACTGGTTTGCAACGGACCGATAGCAGTCGGGAGTCGCCATCTTCCATACAGCAATCGCAACACGCTTCTCCACAGTTAGGGCTGACCTCATGTTGGTGTCTTTCCGTCGCAGGGCAGGGGCCAACTCTGAGCACAGTTCCAGAAAGGTTGCTTTCCGCATTCGAAAGTTCTGTACCCACTGCTCGTCATCCCACAGCTGCATAACAATGCGATCCCACCACTCGGTGCTCGTCTCTCGCGACCAGAAACGGCGTTGCACCGTGTGCAGATGATCGGTGAAGGAGCTGAGCAACGCGGTGCTGTTGCTCTGCATGGCATCGATCAGCCCCTGCTCCTCGGTGTCCTCATCTGACTCGGAGCTCATTGCGTACTGAGCAACAAGCCGAGATGTATTCAGAATGTTGAAGGCGACAATGGAGATCATAGCAGGATCCATGCTGTCGCTGTAGCGATTGATTGCAAGTGGTGCGTTGCGTCACTGCAATGTTGAAAATAGGCGCGAGTTGCTATTGGCAACGAGGAAGACGCTAGGGGAACACAAAGCACCATGGGAAACTGAGAGTTTACCCATGGCGCTTTGCGTTCCTTTCCTTCATCCCATGATTCATAGCGCCGATTCAGGGAAAATGGAACGATGGGATAGGTGCCCAGAAGTCATTGCGCTCAACCGCGATAATGCGTGTAATTTTGTTGCGTTGCAGGGAGCAACGTGTGTACGCGTTGTCCCGCAATAAAGGTCACGTGAGTTTTGTAGCGCGATTGCCTTGTTGCGCTTTAATCTGATCGTGTGTACATAGCCTTACTCAGTGGAGAGTCACTATAAATGATAGTCCATTTAGATGAGGAACAATAGCCATTGTTGTCCCAAATGGATCCATATTGTGTCACATTTTGTCTAATATATTTATAAATGATATGGAAAACCTAAGTAAAGAACAAGTTAATTAAATTCAGACAGTTATAAGCTACAAGGGCTGTTAAACACTGCCAGAACACGAAGAGAGGAAAGACATAGAATGCACTATAATTAATAAAACTGTGTTTAGTCAAAGATACTGTATGGAAACCCATTCTGCGACCAGATTCTGATACCCTTGCTCAGGTTTGGTAGAAATTTCTTCTACAGGTAGGGCCCTTGGCTTCAGCGCAACTGTTTGTGGAGTCAAGATACCCAATCTTTTCTTATTTTCCTGTTGTGTTTAACAATATCAAAAGCTGGTACCTGTGAAATAGCATTTCTAAACATCAATTAGGCCCTATTTCAGTTGTCCCTTTTTCCTCAGAGAATTTAAGGATAGGGAACTCAGGACCCTATGAGAAAGGCAGGAAAAGACAGAGTCCCATTGTGGCTCAGGTCCAGATTTCTTTGGAAGTCAGCCTCAACGTGGCTGGTAATGGTGAGAACCGTATAACAGCTTTGTTGCACTCTGAAGCCATCCTGTTCCTTTGAGAGCTTGGCCTCAGACATATGTGAGAGGAGACAGCAAGACCTTCTCCATTAATGTGAGAGTTGTGGGGAAAGGAATGATATTGGGTGATAGCAACATTTGCTATTTTCCTGTGCCTGAGGAGGGCAATGACTATTTCTTTATGCCAGCTTTTGGGGATTTCTAACTCCATCAACTGTAGGGCAGTAAATAGGTCTGCCAATCATGCTCATTCCTTTGCCCCCAAATTATTAAGGAATATTGCAGCCTTGCTAACAGCTTTTCCCACTTTTAATGGCCATGAAGGCCTTCTTTATTTCTTAGGCCCAATCTAAAGAACTTGTGGTGGAGGGACGCAAGAGACCATTCATGACAGAAGACTAATATGAACTGTGTATTTCAGGCAGGCATTTAAAAACTTGCACCATCTTCCTTATGTGACCATGTGCGATATCAGTCTTCTGAAAGTAAACACAAGTGGAAAGGGATGTCGCTGGTTTTCCTCGACCACATTCCCTCCACTGGCAGGTCTGTTTCAATTACCTAAATTGGCAGAAACGTCAGCTTAATAAAACCACCCATGTGAAGTATAGCACTGAAATCAAATTGGATAGGTCGAATCAATAGCACTGTACGTGGAACATTGCTTAAGTTATCATTGGCCTTTGGGAAGCATCCCACAATGCTCCACTGTGAGCACTTTGCACATTTGCACTCTGCTGCATTTGGACAGATGCACAAGAAACAGCCCTTCTCCTCACCCCTGGGAAATTTTGAATTCCCGTTTCCTGAATTTCCTGTCTGATTAGTGTGGAGAGAGTTTATGAGGAGAACTGTTCATGGAGACCGCAAGCCCAAACACACTCCAGCCTGGAGTGGACCTGAAGACTTGGATCTCATCAGTTATCTTGAAGAAGCCCAGATAGATGCAGGAAAGCATAACTGACCAAAATGTCAGTGAAGGCACACCTCGTGAATACGTGCTAAAAATCAAATTTCTGGCATTACATCCCAGTCCAGGTTAAAGTTTTAAAAAAGTTACTGTGTTGGCATTGGGTAAGGATTTCCTCATTGTTAAGCACTTTAGCAAAGGGCTGTCCCTTGAAAAGACTATTTATGTGCACAGGGACAGCCTGAGAATCCTCCAGGGTTATCTCCAGGAAATTTCCATGTAGGTTTTCTGCAATCCTTTGAAGAAGATTTCTTGGGAAGGCAGCCTTATTTCTTACACCCTGATAGGATACTTTCATTCACCACACTGTTATGTGTCCAGGCATTATTGCGGAACACAGCATAAGGACCAAGCCTATACCCAAATGCTTGCAGCAAATCCTCCCTTTCCAACTATGTTACTCTTTAGGTCCCTCCATTACAAGTTCCTTGACATGAAGTTGTTCTGGGTGTGGGGACAGTTGCCCATATGTTTTCTCCAGGAACATGTCCCGCCACCTCCTTCACTCCTGCCACCTTTAGGATTCCCTCTTACACAATTGATTTTTATGAGGGCAATTGAAGCCAAAACTACATTGTTGCATGGGAAATTGTGGACTTGTGCAGCATACACAGTGCTCTGGAGATTTCCCCAAAAGGGATGCACTATTACCTTACTCGCCATGGCTGGGATGCAATACCATGCAATAAGTAGAGATTGGCACGTAGAGCTAGAGTTCACTTAGAAATATAAAGGTGAGTTCTTTTCACATTGCAACATTGCTTTTCATCCATGGAATGAGCTAGGAATAGGTACCAAGAGGAGGTTGAACAGTGTGCAGTACATGCTCTAGTCGACACAGATTGAGGGGAGCAGGAAGAAGTGGTGGCTTCTGAAAGATCTGGGAATGTGGTATCTTTGCAGTTTGCACAGACAACCATGGCATTATATCCCCTCCCAGTCCCATGAGAATGCTTGCCAATGGTTAAATTATTTTCCTTTCCCTCCAATGTTAAGGATGACCAATAAACTTTTACTATTTATTACTATTTATTTATTTGTTACAAGCATGAACATGGATGGTAGGGGAAGGGGAAGTGCAGGGACAATGTGGAAAGGGTGGGGAATGGGAAGGAGAGAAACCTATTACTGTGGCTCATTTAAAAAAATAGATTTTCAGTACTTCCTTGAGGTGCAGAGCTCCTTGGTGGGCTCATCATCATACGGATATCTGACTCCTCAAAGTTTGCAGCCAGCATGTTTGTGTCCATGACCCAACCAAATGGAAACTTCTCCCGCTTTTTCTCAGACATTTTGAAGCACATAGGTCAGTTATCACTGTTGGGATGTTGCTTTCACCCAGGTCTATCCTAGTGAGCAAACTGTGCCAGTGGGCCTTTAAGTGTCCAAAAGCACTTTCTACCACCATTCTGTATGTGCTAAGTCTATAATTGAACTGCTCCTTATCACTCTCCTGGCGCCCAGTGTACACCTTCATTAGTCAGGGGAACAAGGGTTAGGCAGGATCTTCCAAGTTAACTATTGGCATATCATCATCATCAATAATAATTTTTTGGTCACGGAAGAAAGTTCCTGCTTGCATCTTTTGGAACAGACCCCAAGTTCCTAATGATGCACACATCATGCACTTTTCCAGACTGTTGCACACTGATGTCAGTGGAGTATTCCCCGTGATCAGCAAAAGTCTGCAACACCATAGGAAAAAAGTATTTCTTTCAGTTTATGTAGTCTGTGGCAAGGTGGTCTGGTTATCAGATAGGGATATACGTGCCATCTACTGCCCTGTGGCAGTTTGGAAACTCCATTGTGGCTAACCAGTCCACTATGTCCTGCACATTTTCTAAAGTCATTACCCTTCTTAGGAGAAGTCTTAATATCCTGCCCACTTGCACCACAGCAGCTCCCATGGTGGATTTACCTACGCTGAATTTATTGCCAACTAAGTGGTAGCAGTCTGATATTGCTAGCTTCCACAGCGTGATGTTCATTTGCTTCTCCACTGTCAAAGCAGGTCTCAAGCAATTAACTATTCATGCACTTTGCTGAAATTCCAGTGTGGTTTCATCATAGATTCAATCCAAGAAAATCCCAAATTGACAGAATAGGAGGATGGCGTGGGCTCTGAGAAAAGTTTCTAAGCAGTCTTCCTGAAGCTTGCAGGAGAACACTGCTATTGACTATTATCAGAAAACTGAGGTCCAATTGTATTCCCTGTTCCATCTGGCCAAGTAGAACCTCCTCAATTGTTTACAGTTGATCAGAAAGTGGACATCTGCAAATAAGGCTCAGTCTACGAGTTTACCAGCTGCATCATATCGGTTATTGTCCCATTTTGATTTGTAGCTATTAAGATCACCAAGGTACATGGGGGCAAGATGAAAATCTTCCCTTGGTGCTCTTGTTATTGATTAACATGATCATCATCTAAAAGCTACCAGCCAACAATTTGTTGATCACACAATATACTGAGCAACATGAAATTTGTTGAGTCTTTGTCAAGAACAGCACTGAAGAACCATATTTCTGAGTAAGCACCATCTCATTGTGAAAACTCTGTCACGTGTTAAATGGAGCTACCTTTCAATAGTTCTCAAGTGAATAACACTGATGTTGCTCTACAAGAAACCCATGAATAGACTACATTCAAATCAGTTAGAGAATACTTGGATCTGCAGGAGAGCAGAAAATAAAAGGCTTCATTCCTCCCAAAAGCTGTTCACTGTCAGCTCAGTATCTCCACATCACAGATCTCAAAAAGTATCTAAACACAAGCCTGAAAGCATGAAAGTATGAGTGTCACCCTAGGTAGAGCCCCAGGGTCATCTTGTGGGATAAGATCTTGTAAAAGTAAGCCCTCACTCCCCCTATAACCTTGCTTTGCTTTTCATGTCAATTAGCTATTGAAATTAACAAAAGCCACAAAACAGTACAGCTAACTCTAGGTTTTCCTTTCAAAAATATTTGTTTCATTTAGAAATCGCCCCCATACACAGTCATTTCTCAGTGGAATTAGATGCATTAGTGAAGCATCCATATGTATTCCAGGGGTGATAGTGCCTGCTACTTGAACCCAATTCAGAACTCTAAGGGTTTTTCAGAAATTGATCTACAAGATTCCAAAGCCCCAAAATACATTTTTGTATCCGTCTAGCATCTTGATATCTTTCTTCAGTATAAATTCAACCATGGTCAAATGTGTGGGTTATATTAAAATGGGAGGTCTAGCAAATACAATAGGACAGAATTAAGCCATGTGTCATGCAGAAGTTGCAAGATCACCAACCCCAGATGTTCTAAAGATGAGATAAACCTAAATAAATCATGAAAGTGGCCTAACTAAATACTATGAAACTTAAAAAGAAAAATGTTTAGCTCTTTTTTGATATTTGAGCACCTTTGGCCTACCCTTAATGTTATACCAACTTGTTTTGCTCATGGCACCCTTACGTCAATAAATTTTGTTCCCCAGCCTACACTAATCCCAACCTCAAATCAATTCACCTAATGAGAGAAAATTAATAGCATAGATACAAAGTAAGAGGCCATAATGAGCTTATCCTTATCTAGTCCCTTTAATAGCAGTCCTTTTCATTGTGAGGAAACTGAAGGAGAGGTATGAGAAAACGGTGATTCATAAGGTTGAGCTTTACCCTTATATTGTCAGTCCCTTAAATTAACAATAAGCACCACACTGTTCAATATCAAAATTGCACTACTTCAGTAGGACAACATAATTTTCATGCCACAGTGAGCTGTGATTTTGTGAAATGAGCAAGTCCAATTCTCCATACACAACCAGGCCAGCAGAAAAATCTAACTAAACTACAATACCACTAAACAAGTCAGATCCCAATGTGATAGGCACAATGTAAGAATATAGATGGTCAACTAGGGATAATGGCAGAGGCATGATATCAGATCCAAACATACCAAAATATTTAGAGTTCTAATACAAAACTAATTTTTGCAACTGATGGACCATCTTCCTCTTGCTGTATGGTGTATTGTGTTTTGGGTTTGTTTTGTTTTAAAATTTTATTTTCAGCAAATTAGTTTGTGGAATGCACACTCCTGTTAATGCATGCATAATTCAATAACATTTCAGGCTATTGAACTTTAGAACATAGAAATGTGCCATTACGCTCTGGTAATTCACTTTGAGAAACTACTGGCATGTAATTCTGTCATTTAATACTTCTCCTTTAATTATATCTGTTGATAATTTCCATTATTATATATTGCCAATAAGTCATTCATGTTTCTATGAACTGTAGAAGACAAATTAGTTTAAGTTATGTACAGTTCCAGCTTGAAAATTAAAAGCTAGTCCAGTATATGAAGTTACTTTATTTAAAGGGGACATTATTTTGTCTAACTTTTTCATCACTTAAAGCTGAAGAAATCTTTACTGCTTTTAAGACTTTTTCCCCCCATATTTACCTAAATATTTTCAAGCTACTTATTTTTTTATTAGTTCTCAGTGATGAAATGGAACAAATTATAAACAAAAATCTGAGCTACTGTTGTGACAATACCTGAAAACAGCTCACCTTCCATTTCACAAAGAGTTGCATCCAACTTGAATTTGTTTGCGAGACATTCACTAATATAGTATTTTGCATCAGCCTCTCTCTATTTGGACTTCAATTGTGAGTTCTTTAGGGGAAGTCTTCTTTTTGTTGTGTGTGTGTACAGCATCTAGCACATGTACTTACACTGTTACCATAACTACTTGCCACCAGTGGTTAATTTGTGCTGGGGTAACCAACAACTCTAGACTTGATAGTTCATAACCCCAGCACCTGTGGGCTCCTGGCTAACAGCTACTACTCTCCAGTCACTCAGCTTTGAATGAACTGCAGCCACCACCACCAGCATAGAAGTAAGGGTGGCAGTTCTATCCCTCTTCTGTCCGGCAGGTGACGGTGGAAGCAGTGTCTTCAGAGCTATGTCCCCAACCAGCAGCTGTTGGTCTCTAGCTGCCCAGCTACCCTAACCCTAACCCAGCACTTCTATCAGAGGCGTCGTTGCCGTCGGGCTGGCAGGGCGTGGGCCCCGGGTAGAATAGCCTGAGCCCCGGATCTATTTTCCCCAGCATGCAGAGGTTAAAGTAAGGGGGAACAGTTCTGGGGTTCCCAATTTTTAGGGGCCAGCATTCCAGGGCCCCTAAAAATAGAAAATCCAGGCGGAATGCTGCGTTCCGCCCAGGGGCCCCAGCAAAACCGCAAACTCCTGCTGCGGCCAGGCTGGGGAGATGCAAATCTCCCGCCCTGACCATGCTCAGACAGAGCGTGCTCAGGGTGGGAGTGGCCTGGCTCAGAAGCGGCTCTGCCGGCCGTCCCTGAAGCTCCGAGCCTCCGGCCAGGTAAGGGGGCTGGGAGGAGGAGGCGGCGGCGGACAGAGGAGCCGGGAAAGGAGCACGGGGGAAGGGGACAGAGGAGCCGGGAAAGGGGCCCCAGGCCTGATCTGGCCACGCTGCCTGCCTGTGATGGTGGTGGCAGAGGGGCAGGATCAGGCCCAAGGGACCAGCATGCGGCAGCAGGAGCTGAGGGGCAGAATCAGGCCCGAGGGGCCGGCGTGCAGCGGGGCAGGATCAGGCCCAAGGGGCCAGCGTGCAGCGATGGTGGGAGCAGAGCGTGGCGACCGGCAGCATGGCCTGATCCAGCTCCTCTGCCGGCTGTCCTGCTCCGCCGCCACAGGCCGGTTCCGGGCCTTTGTATCAGGGGTTAAGGTAAGGGGGGAATGCGGAGACCGGGGGTGGGAATGGAGGGATCCGGACTTGTGAGTCCATCGAGCAAGGGGTCAGGATGGGGGGGGCTAGATGGAGTTAGAGGCCTGGGGAGAGGCTAAGGGGGCATGGGGACAAGGAGACTTGGTGGGGGCTGGGTCGTGGCCTAGCTGGGGGGCGGGAGCGAGCAGGGAGTGGGCTGGTGGGCCATAGCCCTGGATCTTTTCCTATCCAGCAACGCCCCTGACTTCTATCATTACAAACTCTTCACTATGTCACTGTTTGGTCTTGTCGATCTCATTAATAAAGTCTGCATTGCAAACATGAAGCTAGATTGTAATAGATTATGGTGACTGAAATTATCTAGTATCAATGGGATTCAGACCAAAGACTGATTATTGGGGGGGAAAAAAAAATACATTTTCCCCAATTCCTTCTTGAGGTCTCTATGCGTTATTCAATACAAATAACAAAAAAATAAAGAGATGCAGGAATTGGAACCCCCATGTGTTAGCATTTGGGCCAAATTTTGCCCTCAAATATAAATGGCTGCGTCTACACTGGTAAATTAAGTCGACTTAAGCTTGGCTTAAGTCGACTTAATGTGCCCTGCGTCCACACAACACTTTGCTTAAGTTGACTTAAGCAGCTTGCTTAAGTCGACTTAACTAAGTCGACTTTAAGTCGACTTAGTTAAAGTCGACTTAAAAGTGCAAGTGTAGACATAGCCAATGGGAGTTTTACATGTGTAATTTTGATACTTGTTTTTGTATATCTGAGGATAAGACTCTGGCCTGTCACTATTTCTTGACTTCAATCTTATTCATACAGTTGTGTCATCTGAACATGTCAAGATGCTTTGCTATCAGCTTGTATTTTTTTCTCCATAGGTAGTAAAGGGTAGTGCTTTAGAGACAGGAGAATATGAACACTAGTTTGAATTCCTGGTTAACTGGAAAAAAAAATCTCATTAGGTTTAAATCCTGGCCCCATTAACATTAATGTTTTTTATAACATTTTCCAGGCCTTGGCTACTTGAGGACTGAATACCAAAACCTCACACATTTTAGAAAAATCAGAAAATATTTTTTTAACATAACTACTAGAAAGGGTACTTGCCATATTGTACCTATATACTTCTGTATCTCTCTTTTTCGATTTCAGTGAATTAAATCATGCATTTCATTACCAACAGGGAAACTAGAAGAAATTAGATACATCTTGGGGGGGGGGGGGCCCAAGTGAAAGTTAGTGTGAGATGCTCTGTTCATCAGCAGGAGTTATATAGAGGTAGAATGTAACAGTAGGGTTATTGTTACAAGAACAGGTGTAAATTGCTCAATGTTTTATTAATAACAGCAATAGGGCTTTCTAGTTCATAAAAACAATTCAGTAACATTCTCACTCAATTTGATTGCATTGATTAAGTAATATAGCTGGTAACACCCTGAACAGCTGCAGTGGAAGGAAAGCTATAATAAAAAGATTACTACACATGCATTAGATGGGAGGTATAATAAAAACCCTAAGGTGCTGCAAATATTGTAATGCAAAAAAAGAATGAAAAATGGTGCTCCATGAACTTCTATACTATATTTCATTCTTGTTGGTCAGGGCAGAAAACAGATACAAGAAAATACTTGCAGCATAACTAAAATTAAGAAAAAAAAATCACTAGCTTATTGAAAATAGAGAAATAATTCTACTTATTTTATTTGCTTTTGCCAATATGTATTCATTAGTGAAATAATTTGAAAATATTGTAATTTCATAACGTCCCAAGAAGTCCACTGTGGGGTCAATTTCCATAGTGTGCCTGAAGAGGATGGAGGAGGGAAGGTTGGAATTGGGGTTTTGAGTTAGAGCCAAAAATAAGCAAATGAATGTGCGTAAGTTGAGCACACATACATGTGTGCACAAACATTCCTCTCTTAGAAATAAGTGTTTTGGATGGCTGAATAAAAATAAATGCAAAGTGAAAGGGGAAATGTATTAGTGCAACAGAAAAAAGTTTATGCTATCAAATAACCCTCTCAAAATTTCTTGTCTTAACTGTATGATACGATCTTAATTTTGAAATAACTTCAGGGATTTTTATTTCATTCCTTAAGATTTACAAAAAGAAATCTGGAGGCAATAAGATCAGCTTGTGATGTTCATTGCAGCATAGTTATTATTAAAAAATGTTAATTGTGTTGAATAAATATACACTTGTTCCCAAAACTGTAACAAGCTCCACGGTAATGATATGTAAATAATGAGTATATTTTAACAGTAGTATTAGAGGTTATTTGGACTACCATATGCTAAATATGTATTGTGAAAAGCCTTGAAGGATAAACGTGAATGACACAAACTAATTCAGTGTTAAAACATTCATGTAGAACCTAGTGTTTATATTATTAGTGATCAGAGCCCTTTAAAAAAAGTTATTTTTGTTTTTTCAAGAAAACACTAAACCAGAAAAGGGACATAAGGCATAGAACTAGTGCAATATCTTGCATCATTGTTGTTTATGGGTTTTATGAACTAGACCCTATATTTCATTAACTTATGATTGCCTTAGCAGGTGTACCTTCTCTAAAAACATGGCTTGCATTGTATCTATTGGTGAAATTCGTATAAGGACAGTAAATGCTTTATTTGCAGATATGCTGAACATCTGCAAATGGTGGGTTGGCAGTACCTATGAAAAATTAGGCCACAGGGGTATTACAAGTAAGATTTATTTGCTGCCATTTTTATGCAGCTACAAATTAAGGGCTAAGACTAATACTTTAAAAATATGTTCATACAAAAAGTTGTACATTGGGCCAGCTCGTTATGTCTCAATGTCTTTGAGACAACTCCAGAGGTCAGTTTTGTAAGTTTAGACATGTGATCAACATTATACTTTGGAGTTTGAATTTCTCATTAGCTCTCTTCCCCCCATTCCCCCACAAGTGATGGGGGGAAGTGTTGCCATACCAACCAATGGCAATAATTCATCTGATACTTTATAGGATTATAGCATCTTAATTTAGTCAAAAAAACCAAGGGACTTTTTATTAGTGTACAAACAAGTTTTGTTTCCACCCAAATTATTGGACATCTAAAAGTCCTTAAGTTTAGAGATTCTCAAGTGATAGTTTTATGTAGAAATTCAATAGGACACAAATAAGAAAATGTTGACAGGATTTTTGTTTGTTTTTTTTTTTAACCACACACACACACAAAACTGATAGAATTTTCTTATACAATACTCTAAGAACTGCGCTACACACTCTGGAAATGCACTCTTACTAAAGTTTAAAAGTTCTCAAACATTTTAAAATGATTTTTAATAAGCACTGTTAACTCAGAACCACATTGACACTGGACAATGTCATAATTAATTGTGATCTAGGTTCACATTTACAATATAGACTTTGTTAATGGGGTGTAAAAGACTGAGCAGCAATCAATATTTTATAGTAACAGTGCAACTACATAAAAATGGGGTTTGTAATATGAATTTAATACTTGGGAAAGGTGCCAGACCGACAGCCCTTGATAATGAAGTCCTAAATTTATTAATGCAAATGGTACAGAATGGCCAAATTTACTACAAGCTTCCTCACAGTCCTTCATCAATGTACCTATTGTGAGATCACCTTTACAGATGAAAAAATAGTTTCGTCTTGTTGGCTTCGTCAGTCTCATTGCCTTTCTTCTAAGACCACCAGCTAATTCTCAAATCCCAAACACTTACTACTAGTAGTAACACTTTCTATTAGCAGTAGATCCATTGAGCATTCCTCCTGTCAATAAATAGTTCTGTGATTAGCTCCTAAACCACCACTTTGTGATAAATAGCATTGAGAGTTTTGTCATATGGATATTTGTCCATTTGGAACCAGACAGATATTACCAATTAATTTATGGCAGGCCACTGATAGGAATGACTGAGTCACTACTGATCCAGGTTACAGATGAATCTGAAACATACATATAAAATATTCTGTAAAAAATTTCATAAAACTGTGACTTTACAATAGTTAACAAGAGTCAATAACTTTTTTTAACTATATAAAGAAAAATATAGTCTAGCCTATACAAAAGATAAAAAAGGATTTACTTTCATGTTATCGCTAATGAGTGTATTTATCTTGTGACACCTGAATTTAGATTAACTCAAAGCATGCAAAGAATAGTCTAGAGACAGAAAAATTGTCCAGTCTTTCCAACATTACAGCTATCAGGGGAAATGCATTTTTGTACCATTCTTGAATTGCTAATGCAATGGTTTTCAACTTTACTACATGTACAGATCCCTAAAAGTTTTAGAAGGCAGTACAGATCTCTTTGGAAATCTCTAGACTTAGTCTGCAAACACCTGGGGTCTGTGGTCCACATGTTGAAAACCACTATGTTACTGTATCTAGAAGAGTGGATAATGGTAAACTAAATTCTAGAGCAGGGGTCGGCAACCCAAAAGATAAGAAGAGCCATTTTTAAAAATTCCTTCAATAAGCAAGTGTTTTGAGAGCTGCAATGGGTAGCCTCCTGGTTAAGAAACTGAATAATAGAACAGATATGCATATTGATTTTTAACAACAAAAAATGATGTTTAATGATGTTAATAAACAATTTACATATAAACATTTTAACGGTGGAAAGAAAGAAAGAAAGAAAGCAGGAAAAAAAAGGAAGGAAGCAAAGAGAGAAGAAGGAAGGAAGGAAGAAAAGAGAGAAGAAAGAAGAAAGAAAAAGGAAGAAGAAAAAGAAGAAAGAAAGCCACAGGATGGCCCCGGAGCCCAGCTGCAGAAAGAAAGCAAGCAAGCAAGCCACAGGACAGCCCCAGCTCGGGGGATGGTGGGGGCTGCTGGGCATCCCTCTAAGCTGCGTGGCCGCATACCCGTGCAACTTACAGGGAACATAGCGTGGGGGTGCGGGTCAGGCTGGAGAAGGGAAGAGGCACGGATCGGGCTGGAGAAGGGAAGAGGCACGGATCGGGCTGGAGAAGGGAAGAGGCGCGGGGAGAGGCTTGACTCAGAGCGAAGGTGGCCTGGGAGTCGTGGCCAGAACTCCAGAGCTACTTCACACCTGGCTCCCTGGAGGGGATTGCCAGGGAGCCACAAGGGGGGAGACAAAGAGCCGCATGCGGCTCTGGAGTCGCGGGTTGCCGACCCCTGTTCTAGAGTGACTAGTTTGTGTGCGCACGTGCATGTCCACATATGTGAAACAAATAAAAATACCATTACAAAGATATAGTAAACTACAGACCTAAGATCAATATATGTAAGAAGAGACCTTTTATATTTTTCATCTGAAGAGTTCCTCAAGTAACAATAAAAAAAAATCTAATAAAATAACTAAGCAATTAATTAGGCACTGAACTACATTCAGAATATACCTAGTTATAAAGGAGGAAACTAAAAGCACTGAGAAGTTGATTTTCAGATCCTCTCTTTCTACTTCGAGAGGCCAAGCTAATGTATTTTGTGCACATATCTAACACAGTTAAACTTACTGATTATCCTATATCTCAAGTGAAGAAGGCACTAGTTTCAGATCATAGGGCTTCTGTTCCCAATGAGAACAGATTCCTTGATATAGGCTAATTGCTCCTCTTCCACATTAAAAAAAAGTTGGAATGGGAAAAACTGATCCAATGTTCCTTTCACTTTTCCACAGGTTAAGATATGTGGCTGTTGGACCACTACCTTTCCTTAATTTTCAGAACTAAAGGTAGAACTAGGATATTTAGTTTGAAATAAGAGCTAGCAGCTGGAATTATATACAGCTTCATGGATACTTAGAGTTTCACATTTTTCCAGGCTGTAGATGAGAGGCAGCACATGAGGTGCCTCCTGGTGATGGTACTGGGGGATTTGCTCAACTAGCACCCTTATCAAGTGGTCAGTGCCCAATCTCTCCATAGATCTAGTCTTGAGTCTGGTACTAGGACCTCAGCTCCCCAGATGAGTACTCTTAATTCCCCATTCTGGAGTAAGAATCCATCTCAGGCTGGTGCACTTTGAAACAGTGGCTGGCACCCAATACTTGCACTGCCCTCTGGTGGCCTGGGGAAGCAGGAGGTACCCATGCCCACCCACTTTTCTGGTCTCTGGCCCAGGGGCCCTATGCACCTGGACTGGGCTGGGGTACACCTCAGCCAACAGTTCAGTCTATCAGGTCCCCATGGCTACATCCATGCCTCCCCAGGTACCTTTCCACCCTTGTATCTGGGTCCAGGCTATCCACGACCCAGCAATCCAGTGTGTGCTGTCCTTGGATCTACTCCTGGTGTCTAGCCAACAGCATCTTTCCTCTCTGCTAGCTAGAGGAAGACTGCTCTAGAGCTGTAGCTGCAGCATGCTTATATCCAGGTTCCTTGGCCCTGACTGGCCCAGCAGCCGCCAACAACATTGGCCATTCTCTTCTTCATGGCCTTTAACTCCTTTAACACTGGAGTGGAGCATCAACCCTGTTACATATCCATTTGCATGAAGGTTTGACCCCTAAGCACTTCAGAGATTTCCAGTCCTCAAAGAGCTGCCAAATATTCAGGCTACCATTTGCTCTCAGACTGTGGCAGCACTCTGCCATTTTCTGCTTATAGAAATCAGAAAAATTGATTTATTTTTATATATATTTGTAGGAGTGGCAGTATTCTGTATGAGACAGAGTTATATCTCCTCCTTCACACTTCCTAGACCACTCCATTTTCAATGCAACTCATGCTATCAGAGTTTTCGTAAAGCTAGTTTCACAGAATCATAGAATAATAGGGATGGAAGGGACCTCATGAGGTCCTCCAGTCCAACCCCCTGCTAAAAGCAGGACCACTCTCACTAAATCATCCCAGCCAGGGTTCTGTCTAACCGGGCCTTAAATATCTCCAAAGTTGGAGATTCCACCACCTCCCTAAGTAGCCCATTCCAATGCTTCACCACCCTCCTAGTGAGAAAGTTTTTCCTAATATCCAACCTTGACTTCCCCAGCTGTAGTTTGAAGCCATTGCTCCTTGTTATGTCCTCTGTTACCATCAAGAACAGCCTACCTCCCTCTTCTTTGGAGCACCCCTTCAAGTAGTTGAAGGTTGCTATCAAATCTCCCCTCGGTTTTCTTTTCTGCCGACTAAATAAGCCTAGTTCCTTCAGTCTCTCCTCAAAAGTCATGTGCCCCAGCCCCCTAATCATTTTTGTTGCCCTCCACTGGACTCCTTCTAATTTGTCCACATCCTTTCTGTAGCAGGGAACCTAAAACTGGACATAGTATTCCAGATGTGGCCTGACCAGTGCCGAATAGAGGGAAATTATCACATCCTTTGATCTGATGGCACCACTCTTACTGATGCAGCCTAATGTGCCATTGGTCTTTTTGGCAACAAGGGCACAGTGTTGGCTCATATTCATCTTCCCGTCCACCATAACCCCCAGGTCCTTTTCTACAGCGCTGCTACTTAGCCGATCGGTCCCCAGCCTGTAGCAGTGCATGGGATTTTTCTGTCCTAAGAGTGCAAAGTCCCACACTTCTTTGTTGACCCTCATGAGGTTTCTTTTTGTTCCAATTTGTCCAAGTCTCCCTGGATCCTGTCCCTGCCCTCCAGCGTGTCTACCATTCCCCCCAGCTTGGTGTCATCCGTGAACTTACTAAGCACGCAGTCTCTCTCATCATCAAGGTCATTAATGAAGATGTTGAACAGAACCAGCCCCAGGACCAACCCCTGGGGCACTCCACTTGTTACCAACTAGACATCGAGCCATTGATTCCTAGCCACTGAGCCCGTTGATATAGCCAGTTTTCTATCCATCTTATGGTCCACTCGTCCAACCCATACTTCCTTAACTTGCTGATGAGAATGCTGTGGGAAACCATATCAAAAGCCTTGCCAAAGTCGAGGTATACCACATCAACAGCTCTTCCCACATCCACAAATCCAGTCATCTCATCATTTTAGCTACACAGAGTGCTGAGAGTTGTAAGAAAACTCGATATCATGGTTAAAACAATGCACTTTCCCCTCTAAAGTGTTCTGCCACTTAATTTCCATGCCATTACCAGAATTTTGCTTATTGCCATGTAGCATCAACAAGCATACAGGGAAAATTAGGCTAGCCCTAGAACACAATTAACCAAGATGGAAAGAAAGGCAGGGGGTGATTTAAAAAAAAGATCTCAGAGTGCAAGTATTAAAAAGTCATCAGAAGCCCCTTAACACAATTTTGCTGATGTTGTAAAGGTGGAAATGGCTGCCAAAAGAGGAGGAACTTCACAGTAATCTATCAAATGTTTCCTCAATGGAGCTGAAAATAGCATGGAAGTTGCACTTCTGGAAGTGGTGTAGGTACTGACGACTATGATCTCAGCATTAGTCCATTTAAAACGAGACAAAAATCAAGTGTATGTAGTTTCAGGTTGAAATTAACCACAGAACAAGGAAAATTTAGCTAAAGCCACTTTTGTGAGAACTATGGCTGGAAATCATGCAGGGTAATTTTACATGGGAATTCATAAACAAGCTCAACTTTACTTAAAATATGCTGGTTTTACCATGAGAGTCATCACCCAAAATTTAGAAGATATTGATATAGTTTTGTTTAACAGGAGATTTATACAAAAATCTTTTCTATGAGCAAAATTCTACATTTCTTGCAGCTCTGCTAATGCCTGCATTGGTACAGAGATTGTAAATCAGCCACAGACTTGGGTCTCCGAGTTCAAAATTCCAAATTGAAGTCTAGAATCTAATGATCAGTGAAATCCATGCTTACTGATGTGAGTTTAATGCTACTGAATGGGATTTTAGTGGGTCACAGGATCAAATAAATTATGGAGCCTTAGTTATACATCTGTAAGAAGGTATTAATTTCAGATCAGAGGGTTTCCGTTCCAAATGGGAACAGATTCCTCGACATATTTTATTTATATATTAGACTATAGGTTTGTTAGTCTAAAATGCACAGACATGATATACCTTAAGCTAACATAAAACAATAATAGGGTCTGTAGTACCTAACGGAAGACCTTGTAACATAAGCGGTAGTAGGTGGTGGATGCCATTAATTAGCCCTGGCTAAAAGTTATCCTGTGTATAAGCAAAACAGAGCTGGTACTGACCAAGGACATACCTTGCTCCCACTAAGCAGCAGAGAGTTTGCAAATTTTGTAAAACAATAAGATAAGACCAGGGCAAAGGAATGTTGTAAATAAGAGAAAAACACCATGCCTTTTACCCACTTACTAAGCGTTGGAAAAATACCAGATGTGCGTGCCATTTACCTGCTTAGCAAGCAAAGGTATAAAAATACTGGTTAAGCTCCTCCCAAATTGGAATCTCATCGTCAGGGCAACTGCTATGTTTGCTGCCACGAGTCATCGCTCCTCACACTTCATGCCCGCAGTTGTTTAACTGGGGTTCCTGTCTGCTAAAAGAGGCATAAGTATTGGTGCTTTCCTATTTCTTTCCTTTCTTGTCCATGTTTTTCAATAAACACAGTTTGCTTTTATCTTATCTTGTTTCTCAGTTTTCTGCCTGCTGAACCAATCGAACCTTAGGACCTGAGCTATAGGTTGTAGCCAGGGTCTTGTAACCTTCTTTTAACAGGGGCATAATATCAAAGACATGATTTATGACCTTTACACTATTTCATTACAGATATATCTAGACAAGGTGGAGTAATGTGTATAAATCCTACAAACCCATCTGTTGCCAGCAACTAACTCAAAGAAAGATGAGGGCTTTTCTTCAATCCAAACAGGGGAAAAACTGACCAAATTGACTTGTATTCAAAAGCTTTTGAAACCTTTAAGTTTCCAACAAAGCCGAGGAGATAAAACCAACTAGCTAAACACTGGTGCCACCAAACTGGCAGATCAATATGCCACAACTATCAATACATCAGTATGACACAGGGCATTTAATAAGACAGTCAGAAATGAACTCTGTCTGGATATGTCATGGCAATTATACATTATGAATCTGTAGAAGTGCAAGATATGCAGGGCACTACCTGAAAAACAGAACCCAGATAAAATTTTACTGGTAAAAGACAGTGAAGAAGAACTGTCTCCAACATTAGCAGAAACTCCCCCTTCAGAGAAGCAAGCTAGTTAACCTCCCAACAACTAAAAATGTTGTCTAGTCTTTAAACAAAAGACTAAACTGGATGCAGAAAACCTTCCTGTTACTAGACAAAAATCTTTTACAAAATAGTAAAAACAAGCCCTCCCACAAACCTCATTACCACATTTAAAAAAGCACAGAATTTGTTTTTGTAACTTTCCTAATTTGCCAAGATACTGTCACCAGTGTGTAAACAGATATTTCACTGCCTGTTTCATTCAACAATGTAGAAAAGTGTTTCCATCCAAATAGAAGTCAGTATAAATTTCTCTTTCTTTCCCACCATGTACCCCTCATTGGATTTATGAATTTTAAAGTCCAAATGATAATGTTAGTAAATTTCCCATAATTAATATATATTTTAAAGAGATTAGATGAGTCAGTGGATGTTAATAAATATTACATGGTTAAAATAAGGTAGGAAAATATAGGAGAAGGATTTCACAGCAACATTAACACAGTTTTGCAATGTTGACATCTTGTCTATTTTATGGAACATACTTAATAGCAGTGAAGCTTTTTCCTAGGGCTCTCTCTCCTCCCTTTGCCCAGTGCTACATTAACAAGCATTTAACACCTGATAGAAAGTTCATGATATGGCTAAAAAACCAAGGGAAAAAGCAATGGAAAAAACAGCAGTACGACATACAAGCATTGATTATTTCTCTGAAGTCCATGGTTTGCTTATGGAAAAGAGAAACAATATGAAAACAAAGGAACAAAGGCTATGTCTTTAAGGAGGCTTAATTCAAACTAACTAAAGCCATGGCTACACTAGGCCATATGCCATAAAAGCCATAGGAATAGGATGAAACAGGAAGGAGATATTCTCCTAGAAGGAGCTGAGAACTCTCAGTTCTTTCTTATATCAGTGTTTATTGAGGGATCTAGCTAGTTGCAGTAATATAGCATCAGAGGCTGTAGGATTCAAACACCAAGACACAAGAGTTGTTGCATTGACTCTCATATGCAAAGTTAAGCATGCATCTGTTTGCAAGATTGAAGAGCCATCCAGCCAGTACTCAGATACCCAGCAGAAGAAATGGAAGAGGATGGGATGAAGTAGTGAGTCCTATTTTTTTTTTTTTTTTAATATATGTTAGAGTCAAACTGAGACCAAGTTCCTTGGGTTACACATCTGACAGCTATAATAGCAAAGGCAGATAAAGACACTGAACAATGTGATGCTTTAGTTACTATGTAAATATTGACTAAACTATTTTTAGTCACCATCAAATTATATTATCCTTCACCAATTATTGAACATAATGAAACTGCAGTAAGTCAATACATTCTAATACCAACTAAAAGGAGGGGAAAATAATAGAAATGAGATGGAATGTACCTCTAGTTGTTTCCCTATTATAGAGATATTGGTGCACGCTGGTGAAGTGGAGATGGTGGCAGTGAGGGGTGAGAAATAGCTCTATGAATTTAATAGCCTAGATTTTGAGACTAGTGATGATGGCTCTCATTCTTGGTGTTGAAGTTGATAGTTCAAAATATGTATTGAAGGCTTAACTTCTATTTAATCACTTAGTTTTTTTTTCCCCATATGGGACCTGTAGAAGTGACAGTGTAGCTTAGCTTGAATGCCCCCCCTCTTTTTTTTTTTTTCTTTTTTGGTGTGCTAAAACTGCTGTAAACAGTTTGAGAGTTGTACACCTGCCCTGGGAAATGGTCAGAGACAAACAGTTCATTTCACACAAATCACTGAGCAACCTATCAGATGGTGGTAACAGGGAGCTTATTTCACTGCAGTGATACCAAAAATTCAAACATACTTTTTTGAAGTTTAGATAAAGTATATTATGTTCTTCTTGTTCTCATTAGAAAGGACATATGCACATTATTTTCACTTCAGAAAATAGTTTGAGTATTTTGACTTTAAGGTTTGCATTATACGGGAAGGGATGTTCTCCTGTTACAGGAATCATACACAGTCTTCTTAATGAAGGTCATCATACCTTTCTATATGCTCTATAATGAGAATAAATGATGGTCAGTTTGAATTGCAAGGCTGCAATATCATCCAGGAATCATTAGTATCACCATAGACCAATCAAGTAGCTTTCAGATAAATTAGAGCATTACCAAAAAATCTTAGTATGGCATCACATAAAAGTATTTGTAAAAAAATCGAATTTGCTTTTTTTTTTTTTAAAAAAAAAAAAGCTAAGATAAAAGATCTGTAAAAATAAAGGTCTATTGTCTTATTTCCCACATACACTGCATCTCTACAGAAGTTTGTTAATGATGTTCTGACATGATGACACTTTCCTGTAATTTCCTTGAAAGACTTAAATTTATATACTATTTGGGGCTGTGTTTCTATGTAACTTTTCTAAAGGGAAGATGTTATAAGTATGAGATCTGGGAGTTTAAAAGACTATATTGAAAGTGTGCCAGACAAGTATGGACCTTTGAGACAGTAAATGTGATAGTTCCCTGAAGAATTTGTAGGGAAAGGTTAATGTAAATTCTCCAATCCCAGTTATACAAACCCCCAGCTTTTAAAGCTATGCCCTGAGGAGAGGATTATTGTCTGTTTACCTGTTTCAAAAAGGTAAAGATTAAAAGTTTGACCTGTGTAAAGAAATATCTAACCAGTTGTTGTCCTGTTTCTGGATCCAAGGTGGATGAACTGGAAATGACGGGAAAACTCAGTTGTGGGTTTTGAAAAACTAAAAAAGTACCAGAAAACTGTTGATTTAGTGCTGCACAAATACAAAAACAAAAGAATTTTATATAGGATTCTATGGAACAATAAAGCTTTCAAAGCAGGGGGATCTCTTTGTATATTTCTTCTGCTTTTTAATTTGAGCGCAAGATTGCTGGATCAGAGTTTAGATACCATATTTCTATTTATATAGTGCAATGAATGGAGTATAAGCCATGCAATTATTGATCAAAACCAAGGATGACAAAAAAGAAAATTAGAATGCCAGGTAGACTATTTAACCTCACGTTTATGCATTTATTAACATTAAATTTCTAGACTGTATTAAACATGTATTTGAATCAAGGTTAAGATTCTGCCATGGATATTTTTAGTAAAAGTCACCGGATGCAGCAATAAGCAAAAGTTTACAGAAGCCCAATACATTATTAAAATACCTTGAGGGAGAAGGGGAAAACAGAGCTGTCCCTTGAGCCCTATTGCTTCAGTGGTTTGTCTGATTGGCCATTTGGTGGTGCCGTCACCCTCTCCCCCCCAGTGGCCAACAATGGCAGCAGCCCTGCTCCAGAAGTCAGAGTTTCTGGAATTAGTGACCTCCATGACCAAATCTTATACAATACACATCTTGTGTGTCAGACTGCCTCAAAGCAAAACTCCATCTTCCTCTGATTTTGCTAACAATGTTGACATTGTCAGAGCTTTATCTTGTAAAAACAGACATTTGAACAAGCAAGTAAAGTTTGTCTTTCCCTGGGTGTACAACCCAAAAAGTTTCCATATAATTTTTCAAGAAGAGAATGCAGTTACTTAATCTAATATCAGCAACATTTATTCACAAATAATATACAGGAAGTATATGGTACAGGATTAACGTTTAGTGCCCGATTCTCATTTATTCTAAAGCATCTTTATAGTATTCTTGCAGTGATCTTAAAGTGAGCATAAAATTACAATTAAAAATTACAGATCCATCTACTTCAGGACCTTTTAAGGTGACAGACCAATATAAAAAGGGCCTACTGTAAGTAAGAATAAAGACCTATGTTTCTAAACAGAAAAGTAATATGTATGGTGCAAAATTGTCAATTCTCTTACAGCGGGTCTTGTGCTTTCTTAGATATAGTGGGTCAGGGTGGCTCCAATCACCTTTATTTCACCTCTTGGGGTGCCTACATTGGTGTTGCTCCTGGGAAGAGAGAGGGGGTTTGGGATCCAGGCCCGCCCTCTCCTCTGGGTCCCAGCCCAGGGGCCATATGAAGTACAGCTATGTGCTGCTGAAAGTTTTACAGTTCTTTCTCCTGGGCTGTCTTCCCCTCCCCCCCTCCCCTCTGCCCCTTTGGTTCTTTGCACCTGATCTCCCCTTAGGCCGGGTTTCCTTTCTCAGCTCTGTCTCTGCCTATACTTCTCGTCTCTGTCTCAATTACCGTCTACAAGTTCCTCTGTTCTTCCACTTCTGCACAGCACTAACCTCCTCCAGCATGTGCACCTTCTGTTTGGAACAGGGAGGCTTTTATTAAAAGCCTGGCTGCTTAATTGATCTCAGGTGTTCCCAATTAACCTGCAGTAACACTAGCTAGTCACTAGGATACAAAGCCTTCAGCATTCTAGCTCATATATTTGCATCTTCTACTCTGACTGCTTGCTGGCCTTGATATCTCACAGGAGCCTAGCCAGAGAAATATAAAACTTGGCATTTTCAGTTTCATAAAGTCTAAGGCCATGTGATCAACATAGAGCATAGAACTTCCCCAATGTAATTCATAGAACACATCCTCTAGAAAATCTCCCAATCTTGATTTTAAAATTGCCACTGATGGATGATCCATTATGACCTAAACCAGATCATGTTGGTTAAAAGTCTTCCTTGGTTGCAAGATGTGGATTTTGGGCACCTAGTAAGGTGCATTTTTATTAGTCTTCCTACCCTCCCCTCCCCCCCAACTGATTTGATTAATATTTGGTTTCAGATTTTGAAATTGGCCCTCTTAAAACTAGTCTCAACTTTATTCAGTTTTCATATTATAAATGTGATGAACACATGTTCACTTGTCTCTAACCTACCATTATTTTTTAGTTCTATGATCAGTTCCTATTTATCTGTTAGGGTAAGATCTAATAAGGAATTCCTCATATTGATTATTACTCTTTTTTTTAGTTAGGAAATTGTCATCTATAATGTTTGGAAATTCCAAGGCTATTTTAGTACTGGTATCACAAGATCTCCAGCATATGTAATCAAACTGAAGACCACTTCCTCCCTGCCCCCCCCCCCCCCCGCAGTATTATAGATAATGCATAAGAAGGCAGCCAACCTGTTCCCTAGTGATAGTTGTGTTTTTTAGGACACATCAATTTATACCCCCTCTTATAAATTATTTGATAGAGCTTTGACCCATAAGCATTCAAGATATTTTTCTAGTGAGTGTTTCAGTGACTCTGAAACAGGTAATGCTATTTTTGACAGAGTGCCATTCCTTTTCCTCTTTTGCCAATTCAATCCTACTTAAAATCATAGGTTATATACCTATATAACATTCCAGTCATGTGAATCATCATATCATGTTTCAGTAATACCAAGTAGATTGAATTTATGCTAATAAGAGCAATTCCAATTCCTCTGGTTTGTTACCCAAGCTCCTAACAATGGTATAAATGCAGTTCAAGATTTTCTTCTCTTAATGTCCTTTGATTTTTTTTTCCCCCCACAATGTCTCAATTGTGTTCTGAGTATATGTATCTTTCCATTTTACCATACCTTTTCCTATTAATTTAACCCCTCCAGACTACTCTAGTCACCCTGTCCCTTAGGAGATTGATCCACTTGTACTGAGATGGAGAGCATCCAAACTGTAAAATCTCCTTTCCCTGTAAAAGATAGACCAATGTTCCACAAAACCAACCTCCACCACTTATCTAGGCAGTTATTTTTCAGGGTTTCATATTATTGGTTATTTCAGTAGAGACAGTGCCAAGAGCCACAGTCAGGAGTTGAGTCCCACTGAGTTGGGCACTATGCAAAGCACATTCTTGGGGTGCATCTATATACTAAATAAAACTGGCAAAGAGTCTCAGATCCTGGGTCAATTGACTCGGGCTCATGGGCTAAAGAGATCAGTGGACATTCAAGCTCAGATTGGAGCTTGGGTTCTGAGACATTCTTCCATCATTGGGTTTCAGAACCCAGGCTCCAGCATAATTTCAGATATCTACACTGATATTCTTAGCCCTGTACTGTGATCCCAAATCAGTTGGCCCAAGATCTAAGACTTGTTGCCACAGTTTTTTTTCCTGTGTAGACATACTTTAAGAAGAGTCAATTCCTGCCAAAGAGAGTTTCCAATATAATTCACAGCTGTTCCCCCCTCCCTTGATATTATATAATTACATGCACCAGTGTAACTAAACTGATGTAGCTACAGAGGTGAAGATGAACTGCACTTGTGTTACACAGCCTTGTAGCAAGCCTATACAGATACCCCCATTACAACCAGTCCCTCAGTTGAAATAAATAGGCTATTATAATCTAGTACTCTAGTATACCATAGCACAGGGACCCCTCTGTCTCTATCCATGCACCACAGACCCATCCCTGATTTGGAGTAATGGGAGGTGTCTCTCTCCCATCCGAAAGAGTTTGGAGCAATGCTTTCTAAGAGCACTCCCAATATTAACCCTAACAGCTGGGATAAATAACGGATGGATGCACAGAGCATGTTACATTCTTCTTTCTCACACAATCAAATCCCTTTTCTGGGGTAGTGTTGGCAGGGTGTGATCTCCTTTTAGGTGAGCAAATGCTATTAGAATTGTGAGGTAATATTTAAAGGTCTTTCAATTTAAGTCACTCTAAGTGGGTGCCAACTATTATTTTTAATTGGATAGTATTTATTCATTTATGTCTCTGGCAGTTGCTGCATCCTCTTCAACCACAGCACCATACCAAGTTCTAGGTAAAACTAGTCAGGAAGGTAGATACCATACGCATATTCCCCTACCACCTATACATCCATGAATCTGTGCTTATGTAATCTGCAAACCATCTGGAACTGGTCACTGCCGGAGATGGGATACTGGACTAGAAGATCCCTTTTTGATTCTATATGGCAACACCTATGTTCCTCCAATCCATTTCCCTGGAGGTTTTGTAGTTTATTGAAATGAATTATATATATAAATAATTATATATAAATATATAAATAATATATATAATTATATATATATAAAATTTATTGTGATAAAGACAGGCAAGATGGCTACCGTAGGGTATGCCAGGGCAGATACTTATAGGCAGAGAACAGGTTACTGCAGGACAATTGGGAGCACCTGGGCCTAATTAAGGACTGCCCCAGGCCTAGAAGATGCGCCTGACCCTGCTAGAAGGTGTGGGAGCCGAGCCGAGCCGAGCCGTCCGCTGCTGCTGCAGCAGTAGTGAGCATTCGCCGTCTCCAGAGACAAAGGCTTGAGGCCGCTCTCCCTCAGAGAGCCAGTACAGCCAAGGCCCCAGCAAGGGGTACACCCTAAGGTAAAGCCCAGGTCTGGGAACCCCAGAACAATAGGCCCAATCAGCTGACTGGGAGAGGGTGGATTTACCACAGGCCTATGGTGCCAGGGAAGACTGCTGGTACAGAGCACAAGCTAGGAGTCACCTTGCCCCAATATATATAACACACACAATAGCAAATGTGTCAGAACAACAATATATAAAAATCTCAACCATAGTGTATATGAAACAGAAACAAACAAGGTAATGAGAATAAAATACCCAACATCCAATTTACCCTCTAACTCTGAACTACCATAAAAGATCATCATGTCTCTTCTCAGAGCTTATTTTTATGCACTAGGTTGAACGTTCCATGTGCTCAGGTCATCCTAATAGGTATCTTCTTCCTATACTTTCCCCTCATAAATCTTACTTCTGATATGATTGTGGCTGTAGACACTGAGGATGCAAAGCTTCATTCAATGGCACATTGGACCTGACTACTCAAACAAAAGTATATATCTTGACAACCATTATGCTTAATGGACATCAGGGAAAATAGTGGAATTATAGAATATTTTAAAATACCTCTTCCACCTTTTGGATTTCCAGAGGGGTAGCTGTTTTAGTCTGTGTACGGCAAAAACAACGAGAGTCCTGTGGCACCTTAAAGACTAACAAATTTCTTTGGGCATAATCTTTCATGGGTTCCAACCCATGATGCATCTGACAGTGGTTGGAGCCCATGAAAGCTTATGCCCAAAGAAAATCTTAGTCTTTTAAAGTGCCATGGGACTCATTTTTTGCATCTTTTGGATTGTTTCCAAGTGATTAATCAGTATGCCCCCTCAAAAGGCTCTCTTCTTTTCTACCTTTTCATGGAGTTTATTTTCTTCCTTCTCTCACCCATCAGGAATTAAAGTATCATAAATCCACTCTTTTCCCCTTCCGTCACCTCCCAAAGAAGGAGGGAAGTAGAAGGGAGATTAATGAAAACCTTTAAAGATCAAAACTAAGGATTTAACAGCATTTCAGTTCCTGCTGACGAAAGTGAAAGTAAGCCTCCCTGAATGTTTAGTTTTTTTTTTTTGTTTGTTTTTTTTGTTTTTAAATCCCTTTTCAGTTAAAACTGATAGTGTATTTGAGTTCTGTTTTCATTTGAATTTTACAGAAGGGTCATTTCATGTTTGGTCATTACAGGCCTATAAGCAATATTCAGCACCTAACATTTAATTTTTACTCACAGTGGAGGGAAGATACTAAGTAACACTGAAGAATGGAGGAAGAGGGATGAGAATTAAACTGTCAAACACGTATCAAAGGTGGGTAACTTCGCCCAAATATCTTAATTGGGAAAGGTACAGTAGTGTTTTCAGAACAGGGATGCCAATCAGATAAAATAGTCTTCATTTCTTATTTGCAAAAGAAAAAAAAAATCAATATATGGGGATGGGAAGAGGGTTAGAAGCAGAAGGAGAAAATGTTTTAAACTTCCCTCTTTCCACCTCATGATCAAGGGTCCAGTCGGTTGCTCTTTCAGCCATTATTAACTCATTTTCTAATACAAAAAGTAAAGTATGTGTTGTTCAATATTACAACTGAATTTTCATTAAAGAAGGTGAATGAAAGCAGCAAACTGCTACTCAAGTCAAAGGACATCTGGAGAGAGTGGGTGGAGAGGAAGGGGCCCAAATAATGTTAGGGAATTTAACAAAAAGCAGCAGCTAGTGGTGGCAAGGGAAGGAGGGAAATCAACAAATATCCAAAATAGTAGAACATGTATGTTCCTTTCCTCCTTATTTTCTTAACTGTTCAATTGGACTTTGTGTTATATTGTAAATCAGTATTAAAACTGTTTTGAAAAAAGATAAGGCTTTTTAAAATTAAATGTAAAATTAATGAGCCATACATGGCTAGCTATAATCACTTTAGGATGTGTATTAGCAGGATATTGATGCATTTCTTAGGCGGTAGAAGACACTTAGCTTTCTGCTTCATGCCTCATTCAAGATGTGCACCAATAGTGAATGCACACCTTGGGATGGCTAACTGACACTGTAGACATGACCTCTCTGTAGCCTTCCAGCAGGATTCTTTGCCTCCTAAATCTCCAATCCTACTTATGTAACCCATGAACAACAAGCAACATGCTCCTGACAACACTACATTCCATTCTAATTGCTTCAGTCTCAAAAGGCAAGTCTATACTGCCTGCTGTTTTCAGCGGTAGTGAAAGGGAGTTACACAAGTTAAAATAATATACACCCATTCAGTCAGGCAGGTTGATCTGATAGTGGCAAATTTGCCGCGATCAGTGAAAACTAGCCCAAAATGAGCTCTCTTACAATCCTTCCTGCTGATCCTTAACAGCAAATTAGTCTTTTCAACTCAAATGCTTTCTAGAACTTGCAAATTGTAGAGTCACCTTGGCAATCTTCATTGCCAACAGTTAGAAGATCTGAGGAACTCATTTCTTAATTCTGTCTTATTGCAATAATATGAACCACTATAAGTGATTGGTCCAAGGAACAGTGAAGTCAATTGGAGACATTCCATTAACTACAATAGACTGAACTGAGCCAAGAGAGGCAAGTTAACCGGTACTCTGTCTCAGTGCAATAACTGATGATGGAACTAAAAGCACCAGTGCCATCCAAGAGACACGCAAGGCCAATAAAAGGCATATTTATGAAATAACCAGAGAGGGCCAGAGTTAAGACTATAAATTAGAATTTCAAAATGAACACCAAATCCTTAGAATTTCAAAGATGTATAAATAAATAGGTAAATTTACCATTTCTTCCACCATCACTTTTAATGCAGACACTTCCAAGTTTAAAGATTTTGTGTCTTACAGTACTGAATTATTTATCGGGGCAACATTTACAAATTTTAGCAACTGAATTGCACCTAAAAAATATGAGCATGAACACACAAAGAGAACTTGGTTTCTGCACATGCATATTCTGCAATATGGCCAGTGTTATGAAAACGTTACTATTTATATTGGAAACAAAATGTATTATTATAGTGCAAGTGCTCAGCCATTACAATGCACTGATTTTAGTTATTTATTTTTGTATAGGAGTACAGTGATTTCAATTTCCATTTACTTTTCATGTTAATCTGTTATGGTATTAGTATAATACAGTCCATGTCCTCTGTTCTTGGGAAATAAGTAAAACTTGGGCATATATATCAAAAATCACCCTCAGTTACAGTCTTAAAAATGAGATGATTGACACTAACTTTTTCTCCTTCCTGTTTTAGGGCCTAACTCTTGATTTTTCAACTGCTACTCTCCACCAATGTTTCCTCTGTTTATAATTACAGCAGGAAAGTGGAGAATACAACAGTAACCTTTCTTGACTATATTGTGAACTGCAGTTATGGCAACTGGAGCTTGCCTGCTGGCTTGTCATTATAAATAAGGAAGCCCCTTACTTTTCCGTCACTCTACTTCTATGGCTTAAGTAGTATCTAATGATATCTGAACTACCTTCATGTATTTACAAAGTTTAAGTTAATCTCGAAGGAGATGCATTGGATCAGGACACAATTCCTATTCCCACCTTCTATTTTCCTGAATTGGCTCGCTTCCACTTTTCAGAGAGTACCACTGTTTTGAAAAGGTGTGTGTGTGAGTGTGCACAAGTATTCTATATCAAGGGCTCTCAACCTTTTCAAGGTTATGACACAGCTGAGAGGGTTCCTAGCCATGCATGACACATCAAGGCTCCTCTACTGCAGAGGCTCCCTCCACTTTCAGAGGCAGGTTCAAGTGGCCCTTGCTGCTGAAAGAAAATGCAGTTTCAGCAGTGGGGGCTAGCCCCCCGTGAAAAATCACCCCCCCCACACACATACACCAACTCTTTTGGCCAAAACACTGCTGCAGATAGTGTTGGAGGCAGGGCTAAGAGCCTTAAAGGGCCAGCAGGAAGAAAACACCCCCTCACATACCCAGAGCTTTCAGCCAAGCACCACCAAAAGTATGAGGGGGAGGGGGTTGCTTTTTTCCTGCTGGTCCTTAAGCTTCCAGCTTTAATAGTCCAACAGGAAAAGAGCAGCCCCAGAGAGCTTTTGGCAGAGGCGCTTTGATCAAAGCACCACTGCTGAAAGTATTGGGGACTGCTTTTTTTTTTTTTTCCTGCTGGACCTTTAAAAGCTGGAGGAGCAGCTTCTAAAAAGCCAGTAGCCACAGCAGGGGTGCTTTACCAATGCGGCACAAAAGCATGTTGAAGCACAACACAATGGTTTAGAACTGCTGTTTTGTATTTTCTTGGTCAAAACCTTCACTTTCCTGTGAGTTGACTTCCCACCACTCCAGAATAAATCAATTTGCATAATTTCTGTCCTTATCCTGGAAACTACTAAAAAAAAAATCTGTCTTGATTTAAAACAAAATGGGTAGGAGGGAGCCCTCAATCTTGTGATTCATCACTCCCTGGGAAATGTATTGTCCAACATGTCCACTCTTATTTATAGTGTATTAGTTCTGAAAGAATAGTACAGCATATGGTAACTGTCACTGTATTACATAGGAAATAAGTTTCTCACATGCATTTCATCAAAGCCTAAAGGATATTTACAAATCTAGGTTTCTGGTTTTCTGTATGAAAGATTATAAAAATTTAGTTTACAGTAATAAAGAGCATTATAATCTCTTTTGTTTCAGGTGGATGAAATTATTCTGAAAGATACCAGAGTGACAGCTTAGAAAACTAAAGTAATTTCTTCTTTGACAGAAGAGGGACATCACAGACAGCAGCTGTGGCTACTTCCTCTGCCATTATAAATGCACATTTCTCTCTATTAATATACTTTAGCTAAGACCTGACAGGACCTCATGTACACCTCAGTGTGAGCGGTTCTGAGGGCAATCCATTTCATTTAGGTCAGTAGACAGGTGTTACCATTAGCCACTAACAACATATGGTAGATTCAATCACCTGAGTAACTTATGAAAGAAAACCTCTGGGCCTGTGTGTGTACTAAGGAGGTTGCACCTGTTTAATTAAACTATTTTTAATAAAAGCTAGTTAAACTAGTACAAACTTGTAATGCAGACACACAAACTAGTTTCATATTTGCTTAAATCAATTTTTCTTGCTTCAATAAATTGCCAAATTAGCTGAACAGCTATACCAGGTTTAAGTGCATCCACATTAAAGGTTTACATCTGCTTAATGAGACTTATTTAAATCATTCAATTAGACTTTTCTAGTATAGACAAAAATACTGGTTACCAATCTCCTACAACAGAGGGAAAAACTGATTGCTAAGTGACAGCAGCATAACTATATGTTCCACTAATTGCATCAGCCATTTAGATGAGCTCTATAGACAGCTTTTTGTTACCTTCTTTAAACAGTCACATTAGAGTGGCACCAAGCAATTATGTTACTCAGTTTTCCCTTGCACCCTTTTTATCTACACTCCCAAATTCACATTCAATTCTCTTTATGCAAAAACACACTAGTTATTCTTCAAATAGTTTAGTCACACTTTCAAGCACATTTTAGTTTTAGAAAGTACACTGCTATTTTATTGTTCTAGAATAAACTCCACATATCAAGGGTAGAAAGACTGACAAAAGAAATTCATATTCTTAAAGTTCTAGAGAGGTAGCCATGTTAGTCTGTATATAGCAAAAACAACAGGAGTCCTGTGGCATCTTGTAGGCGAACAAATTTCTTTGGGCATAAGATTTCATGGGCTGCAACCCACATTGTCAGATGCATTGTGGGTTGCAGCCTACAAAAGCTTATGCCCAAAGACATTGGTTAATCTTTAAAGGTGCCACAAGACTCATTGTCTACTTTTAAAATATGGCAAAAACAATCATGACCTCCAAATCTCAACTTTGGTGATTTAGGATGAGCTAATTGAAGTTTCTAAGGATTGCACATAGCTCCCACTGTATAAAATGGCCAGACATACTCCATAAGGAAATTTATAAGAAACCAGGTAAAATAATGTGTTGGTGGGTGGTGACTATGCTCAGTTTTATGGCTTCCCCCCCCCCTTTGGTGCTACGTGCAGCTATTGTTTCTCCAGTTATTGTGGCTCCATTTGTTCCCTATGCAATGCTTCCATCATTGCATCGGTAGATACTCATGTGGTATCCCCTAGGTCTGCTCACCTTGTCTTATTTCTTGCTCAAGAAGTACATTTAGCTATTAGGAGGATTAGTGAGGTGCTATAGGCTGTGGTGCTTTCATTATGACTGATATTCAGTTGTATATCTCCATTTCATCAGATCTAGCCAAGGGTGACTAATGTTTTTTCCAATGTTTAGGTGAGACTGAGACATGGAAGAGAGAGTTTATTGCATGAAGCTTAGTCCGGAGAAGCTTCTGGTGATGCTGGTAAATGGGAGAAGAAACCTGAAGTTATGATGAGGATCAACTCTCTCCACCTTTAGTAAAAGGTATGTGCCTGCCATTATTATTAGAGCTCTGAAGCTGAGGGCATCATTAATCTTGCACTTGCTATTAATCACTTAGCAGCAAATTCTAGGAAAGCCTCTCATCTTCACTGGAGCAGGAGAGTGTGGCTTCCAGCCATGCATCTTGCTTCTATAACTTATGTCTTTGTCATTTCTATTAGATTATTGTCCAATGTAAAGCACAGTGCTATATCTTAAATCAATTTAGAAACTAATTCTGCTTTAGTCTGCCTAGTAAGCAGTGCTGCCAAACGACATATATAACTCACACAAGAGTTTCATTGGTGTGGAGGGGAAAACATGTAAAACCATTTAGGTTTACTCTACCTGGTTTTAATCCTCAACTATAGATTGTCTCAGGATCATAGAAGGCAGGGTTTGTAAACCTAGCATTGGTTCCAGGATTTTGAATTAAAGATTTAAGCCACTATTCTCTCCTGCCAATCTTGATGCATGTACTTAATTCTAAATATCTGAGTAGTCAGTGAGACTAATCACATACCAACATTTAAGCAGGGATGTATGTACAGTGGCTGGGTATGTGTTTTTCATCCCAGTTATCTAGACACAAACTCTGTTTGAGCTATTGCACTAAAAACAGAAGAGTAAACAGGGTTAGCACAAGCTGTAGTTTGAGGTAGTTTCCTGCAAGAGCAAACGTCATACTAGGCCTTGATAAAAAAAGGGACCAACTTAAGCTAAGGATACAGGGCCTATCAGGGTAGAAGAAGGAAAATTTCACTTGTATTGTTTTAGCATATGCTTACAAAGTGCAAAGGGCTAGGTTCCTTTTTTGGGGCTCTTCTGTGTAAACAAAATATTTTGTGGTTAACCATTTTGGCAAGATTTTGTACCCTCGAGGAGCTGACAGACTCCTCCGGGGCAGAAAGTCCCTTTTATAATGAATATCCATGTCTTAACATTGTATTCTTCCCATAATTACTTAAGATTTGCTTGTTAAAGAAAGTCCCTTCTACTAATAATTAAACACTAATTCAAACAAACAGCTCAAATGTGGCTTAGTTAAATATTTTCTATTTTTATTTGTGCTTGCCAGAGTAAACATTGTCTTTTCCTTTTTCTTTCTATCTTGCTCTTCCCCACATCCATCTTCTTTCCGCCAAAGAAAGAAATTCACTATTTTATTCTATTTTAAAAGTCAATGGTATAATGTGGCAGTAGGTTTGTTTTAATAATTTGTTAAATTCAAAAGTACGTAACGAACTCAGGCTATAAATAGTGGCTCAGACTTACAGAAGACACACTCTGTAGTGGTAACATGTTGATAGCTTATGGTACTTTCTTAAGACAGGGGTGCTACTTTCTTGAGCTCTTTTAAAAATACAAGTAGCTGCATTCTCCTCTGCTCCTTCTGTTCTTTGTCTGCTTTTATTACTTGAGACTAGGAATTGGATTGTGAGATGATTAACAGTTTATCATTAAGATGTAATAGTAGCAATAGCTGTACCAGCGCTAAAGTTCTATTTGACAGGACATTAAAACCTTAATCTGGTTAAAATGTCATTGAAATGATCAAAAGTTTAGGACACAAGATATGACCTTTGAACACTATTTGAATTTTTTATGGTGGTTTGGTGAAAAAGCAATTACTATGGAGAAAACAAATGTAAAGAGAGTCCCTTGGATCATTTTTGTCCCTATCCCACTCCTGCGGGGAATCGTAAACAATCTGGGATATATCCTCTTCCCACATTGCTACACTTTATGTTTGGATTACCAGAACACCAGTTATAGATTGGCAGTATTTGTCTATTGAATTTTTATTATGTTTTTCACTTTAATGGAAGATATATGCACCAAGCTAAACAAAGACTGTCTTTCACTCAGTACTCCTCTAGCCTAGGGAAAGTTCCCTCTGATAGGAAAGTGAAGACTAGCTGTTAAAATCTTACCTTTGTTAGCTGGTTTTCAAATGCCCATGCATGTCACAGCCCTAAATCTATTTCACAGACTAAAAGGGAAAAGCCGATGAGCACTCTCTTCTACTCCCATTTTTCAAAAAAGGTAGCAGAAAGCTTGTGTGAGGGTATTGCAGACCCAGAACCCAAGTCTCTTATAAAACAAATCCCATTCTTCGTTACTGAACCACATTGCCTTTTAAAGGGACTTACCCTATCTCTAAACACTATTATCCACACTCCTTCCCAAAGCCAGTGAGATCCAGTATTCCTGACAAGCAAGATATTACTGATGACTAGTAAACAGTTCTGTAAACTACAGGAAAAGTAGGTGTCTGCCCTCCACCAGTGGCTAGTCTTCAGAAGGGACTAACAATTACTGGTATTCCTGTAGTCTGAATAGTAAAAATCTGAACTAGTGAACTGAAAGTCAAGAAAGTCATGCAGAGCCATGTGTGGAGGCAGTAAGGATTCATAGGATTCAGTGTAAATCACCAATATACATGGTAACTTTTCATCATTTGTTGCACTGTTTTTATGTATAACCCACTGGTCAGCATGCACATGTGAGTTGCATCCCTCCTCTATCTTCGCAGTCCACACATCAGTGTTAAGGCAAACTGACTTCCCAAATATGTGGAATGTGTGAAATTTAGAAATGTTGATCTATAAATAGGAGTGTATGGGGCCCACTTTCAAGGTCTTGCATTAGAGTGCAAGTTTAATTTAAGTCTGCATACCGCTTTTTGGTATCTTTTGGAAATGAAAGTGAAATCCTTACAGGATGCTGATGTGTATGATCAATAATATTAGATGCACTAGGAAGTAGGAAGGAATATATCTTATCCCTTTTTAAAAATTAAAGTTATTGTAATAGTTTGAGTGTATACAATGTGTCATTAAACATACTTTTTCTTGCTAAATTAATTTTCTTCTCTTGGGGTCCCAAATCATTCAAATACTTATGCCTGAAGTTAAGCATATGCATAAGAGCCATTTTTAGTGAACCAAGAAGTCCATCAAATGTCATTTTGGCTTGAACAAAATGGTTTGAGGGCTTCTCACATTTTTGTATATTTTAGAATAAAAGTGTAGTTCATAGAAACTGTAAGAGACCAAGAGAGGTCTTCAAGTCCGGTCTACTGCACTCATGACAGGACCAAGTATTATCTTAAACCATCCCTGACAGGTGTTTGTCCAACGTGCTCTTAAAAATTTCCAATGATGGAGATTTCATAACCTCCTTATGCAACTTGTTCCACTGGTTAATCACCGACAGTTAGGAATTTTTTCCTAATGTCCAACCTAAATCTCTCTTGCTGCAATATAAGCCCATTGCTTCTTGTCCCATCATCAGCAGTTAGGCAGAATAATCTTTCTCCCTCCTTCTTCTAACAGTCTTTTAGGTACTTGGAAACCATTATTATGCCCCCTCTCAGCTTCCTCTTTACAGACTAAAACTCAGTTCTTTCAATTTTCCCTCATAAATCAAGTGTTCTGGACCTTTAATCATTCTTCTTGCTCTTCTCTGGACTTATTCCAATTTGTCCACATCTTTCCTGAAATTTAACAATATTCCTATTAATGCATCCCAGAATGATGTTTGCTTTTTTTTGGTGCAGCAGTGCTACACTGTTGACTCATATTTAGGTGTGGTCCACTCTGACACCCAGATTCCTTTCCGCAATACTCCTTTCTAGACGGACATTGCCCATTTTGTATGTGTGCAATTGATTGTTCTTTCCTAATTGGAGTACTTTGCACTTGCCTTTATTTAATTTCATTCTATTCACCTCAGACCACTTCACCAGTTTGTCCAAAACATTTTGAATCGTGATCCTATCCTCCAAAGCACATGCAACCCCTCCTTGCTTGGTATCATCTACAAACATTGTAAGTTACTCTCTGTGCCATCATCTAAATCATTGATGAAAATATTGAACAGAACCAGACCCAGAACTGATCCCTGTGGCACCCCAGCATGTCTCTGGGAGTGGTTAATCAACCAGTTATGCACCCACCTTAGATTAGCTCTATCTAGATTGTACTTTCCTAGTTTGTTAATGAGACGGTCATTTTAGACTGTATCAAAAGCCTGACTGAAGTTCCCAAGGCTAATTTAAACATGAAAAGTAATTTTGAATCAAGATGAAATTGTTATTTTAAAATGCCAATGTAGCAGTCCACAGCACAGGGTTCACTGGCAGGGCACCTCCTGGTGGTGTTGTTGGGGAATTGCTCAAGTGGTCCCCCAGCTGGTAGCTCATGCTCTGCTCGCCACATGACTGGTCTCTCATTCCGAGTCCTCCTTGGGGGTCTTATCCCTCCGGCCAACCCTATGCCCCAGCCCTTACCGGGATACAGCTAAGTCCCCTGGCCCACTTTGTAGCAGTGGCCAGGCCTAGTCCATTGACCTCCTCCTGCAGTCTAGTCCAGCTCACCTCAGCTCAGCCCACAGATAAAACAGTCTAGAGACCAGCGAGTTTATACACACCCTCCTATCACCTATGCTGCTCCTGGCACACTGAGGGAACAGGGAGGGACCTGGGCCCACCTTCTACACCAGACCCCAGCCCAGGGACCCTATGTGCCTCCAATGAGGCCTTCCACCTCCCTCCAGTTTCTCCACTTCACAGGCATCAAATCCTTGGGCCACTTCCCCACAGACCCCAGTCATGCCACTCTCACCAGCCTCGATCCAGCCGCTGTCTGCTCCTGGCTCCCAGATCGCTGCTCCAGCCACTTGCTGCTGTCCACTCCCTTCAGGAGCTTCATCTTCTCGGGGCGGCGGCGGCGGCGGCGGCGGCGGCGGCGGCGGCGGCGGCGGCGGCGGCTGCTGCTGCTGCACCACCACACTCACAGCTCTGCAGGGCCCGGGCCCTACAGCCTGCCAGCCCAGGAGAGACCTTCTCCCTGCAGCTTCCCAGGCAGACTGAAACCCCTGCCCTGCTACTCCTACCTTTATACTGGCAGCCTGGCCCTGATTGGCCCAGCAGCCCTCCCCTCTGATTGGCTACTGCAGCCAAGCCCCTTTTTAACCCTTCTGGGGCTGTAGCGGTGTCACCACACTGCTACAGTGAACATAAAAATTACCTTCTAAACTTTTCAACACAAAACAATCCAGTGAATTCAATAGGAATTTCCTAAGTGTTTCAGTCAACTCAAGCCTGCATTTGTTGGGGATAAGGGGATGTTCAGCCAAAAATTTCACCGACTACAGAAGACACATGGTTCTCCTCCTACCCCTCACCCATGCAAAGATGTTGAATTTCTTTAATGAAAGACAATGAAGTTGAAATTCATTTGAATAGCCTTTTTATATTCCTGATCTGCTAATTCAAATGTTACATTTACCATTTTCATTAAATCACATCAACTAAATTGATTTTAAAACATGGCATGTGATGAGTTTTGGAATTCTCGGTATTAATCTTAAAATCTAAAGTTTATTTTCTACATATTTAAAGAGATTCTTTGTCTACTCATGGCCCTATAATTAAGTCCTGGGTACAGGCTCTCATTATATCACTGTTAATTGCGTTAGGCTCTCCCATGACACCTGGACATATTGGCAAAAGGATTAATTATTATTTTGAGGACTGTGATGATGTTTTTTTTAACATCACAGATTAATTTTCCACAAGGCCCATTTATACATTTACTAAATACAGGCTTTTAAGACCCAACAGTTTTAGATAATGAAGCTGGGGAACATCTGCACCATGAAAAGGGGTAGAGGAAAAAGATGACAAGGAGCCATAAGGTGACATAATTAGAGTTATGAAACATTCACCATGCGTGAATAACCCCATTCATTTCCATCAGGGAACAGTAAGAAAGATGGTGTCTTGCTAATCCTTAATTTCAATACATGGTTTGAATTACAGTTAATAGCTGAACATTAATAGAAAAGCAGAATTTTCTTTTCTCTACACAGTGCTTTCCTACTTCCTATGAATACTTTATATTCTTTTCTTCAGTCAATATTCATCTGATCATGGTGATCATGAGACAAGTGTCTTAATTTGTTCAAATGTACTAAGAAGTCAGTACTTTCAGAGCATTCCTCTCTTAGCACAAATTAGAAATGTTAGCTTCTCTTGATTATTTTTGTGTTTTGCCAACAGAGTTAAGTCCTGAGGAGATCCACTCCAGATTGCTTATTAATATTTTACCATTGAGCCTATGAAGAAAAAAAAATATCCTTCCCAGATTTTACAAGGAGCCTCACCTATAGTGGGGAAGAGTTTGCGGAAACCTAGGACCACATTTTGCAAGTTCTTTATGCCTCTACTTCCCACTTTTTTTTTTCGGGATCCACCCTGTATTTCATATTCTTCTGGCCATGTCTACACTGCAGCTGAGAGTATGCTTTCGAGATCCAGTAGATGGACATTGACTCTGCTTGAGCTAGCATGCTAAAAATAGCAGTATATCTGAGGAGAGAAGCGGGAGCAGCTCTGCTAAGCCCCCAGAGTACAAACCTGCCTGGATCCCCAGCTACTTATAGAACACTAGTTATTGCAAAATGAGTGTGTGTCTGTCTCCTCAAGCTAGGAAGCATACTCCCAACTGGAGTGTAGACGAACCATCCTATGCAGTTATTAGTTAATAGTTACTAGAACTACTGTTTTCTGTTGATAGATGATTTGACAACTTTTTTCAAGGAAAAAAAGTGAAAATGTGAAGTTTTTTGTCACCTTCTCCCGCCCCCTTATTTTATTTTTCTATTTGAAAAAGGAATAAATTAAAAGATTAAGTGGAAGGAAGCCAAACAAATGTAAAAGATGAAAAATAAAACCCCCAATTTTGTTTGGTTTTCAGTTTGGGGGTTTCCTCAAGCAAAACATTTTAATGTTTTGTTTGTTTGTTTTGTATTGTTTTTTTCAGAATTTCCTGGGGAGAAAAATAGTGTTTTTCTGCCTCTAATAGTTAAATCTCTCACCATCAAGTCTCAGTTCTTTGATTCAAAGAGATCCCAGTAATAAGGGATACAAACACAACACAATAATTCTCAATAATAATCAAACATAACAAAAGTCTTTAGTAACTTGGTTATTCACAGTACAGATAATCCAGTACCTAAGCTTTTAAAGTAATTCAGTTCTATGGAAACTTGGATTATATATAGCAATTCTTGGACCCAGAGTGACACAAAAAAACTTCAAATTAAAATCAATATTTTACAACTGGATGATTTTTTCTTAATGATTGATAACTAAGGAATAGCTTGATGAGCTTTACTGAACTTTGCAGAAATAGTCTTCTTTACCTTCCAGATAAATCTGGCCAAATCAGGGTTTCAGCCAAAGTTTTAGAGGAGCTAATGCAAGGCTTTTTACTGATAGTTTCAACGTTTTACTGGAAAAAAAGGCTACCTCTTTTCTATAATATGTGCCTTGCTAACCATTTCAGGATAGGCCACACATGGTCATTTAGCACATTATGTTTATATGCTATCAGCAAGACCACATACCAGTTTAATGTGACAAGACAGCAAACAGTACATATTGTACATTATTCAGTATATTTCTGGCTTCCTGAGAACACAAGGACTTAGACTCTAAATGTGCACACCTGCCAGCTCATGCCAGTAGAACTAGATGCAACAAAGGACAGATTCATCCTTCCCATCTCTACCAACTCTCCAGTGCCTAACAGCATTCTTTAAAAGTCACTGAACACAATAGAAAAGGACATGCTGTGGTGCTGCACTGGGAACTTCAAGTTCAATACTCAGTGTGCATATTTCTAAAAAGCCAATACATTTTTTTTTAATATCAATGAACATCTACCTGTTTGTCACTGCATACTATTTAGATCCTAGACTGTCTGGTTTCATTTTTGGCTTCAAACTGAAAATAGGTAACAATGGATGATATGTGTAACCTTGCTCACTGAAGAATGGCTATTCTTGCAGGTTTCAGACATTTTCCTATCAGAATAAAGTTTATAGTACCAAAATTCAGGTCAAATATGATTTAAATCCACTGCTGTTCATACTCTGACCCAACAACCTACCACTCTCTCACATACACAAAACATAAAACTTAGTCTTGCCAGGAATAGCTCTGTGGTGGCAAAGAAAGAAAACTTCCATGGAGAAACTTACCAACCCCCCCTCCCCCCCCCCAAAAAAAAAAAAAAAAAAAAACCAGCCTTTCAGGTCTTAGGTATAGTGTACTCTGAAGCCTCAGATGAAGGTTACAGTTGGAGGTTATTCTGATAACTGACTAGAAATGCAATTCTATTAGTAAAATCCCTTCAGGTCAGATACTGGATTTCATGAGACCTGAGGCAGGTAAAAAATAGGTAGTGTAGAATGATACTTTGGGGAAAAGAGGCCCACGGTTACTTTTGTTGTTGTTTTTGTGGTGTGTGGTGGGGTTTTTTGGTTGGGATAAGTGGGTCAAGCTTATATGTCTTAGCATGCCTGATAAAGTCAGACCCAGTTTTCCAGTCTGCAGATTTGCCCTGAAAAATGTGGTGGTGTTTTTTTTTTTTAATTTTTGCTTTGAATACTACAATATTGGTCTAAACCACTGAAGTCTCTCACTGTATTGGACCAATTATTCTTATAGATAACTCTTGTATATTTTATAAGGCTAGGGAAGGGAAAATATGTGTGGATAAAATACAAACACAGCCAAACCTATCTTCTGAAGGCAAATCTCATTCCAAAGAGGCTATTTTGAAGTTCTAGTGTTCTTCCAGAACCTGAACTTCCAACTGAAACTATCCCATCCAACTCCAGCCAAGCTGTATTGATCCACTGCCTCAGTGCCTCAATGCCTTAAAAAAAGTCCCCCTTTATAACATATCAAGCACAACCATTCTCCTTTTCTGGGTGTGAGTAGGTGTGCACGTGCAACTCCTCAATCTCTCCTCACTGGAATGGAGTCTCAGACATCTCCCATGACAGCACCCTTCCCCTTTAGACTCTATGGAGGCTTCTCTGCATGTCTGTGGTCCACACAAGGAGATGGGATGACTAGGTAAGGAGGAGCAGGCTGCAGAGCTGGTCAAATATTTTCAAGATTTCCCAGGTAAATTACAAAGATTTTTCAATGGTATATTTTGCAAAACATCTCTCTCTCATTTTAAAAAAAACCAGCTCTAGAAGGCATGTTGGGCATGGGGTGTGGAATACACATCATCTCATCTCCAATCCCATGGCTGAGACTAGTGATGTGTTATCTTTCTTGTGAATTCCCCAACATTGTAGATTGTGGATATACTACAGCCACAGGGAGTTCCTGGTGCCATAGATCTGTCACATTTGGGCTGCAGGAGGCTGAGTGGGATGGAGGCAGGGTGGAAGCACTTGGCCTCAGTATGGAAAACCCTGGCCTGTAATAAACCACCACAATCTGAGGTATGAGGATACGTCATGTGATCTATTCCATAAACCAGACCCCCAAATTGTGGGTTTTGTTATGAGCAGGGATGTTTTGGGTCATGTTTTTTGGTAACTGTGAGTAAAGTTTCACTCGTTCCAGTCTGAATCCTTTTCGGAAATGAATTGAAGTTCACAAAAATGTGGGTGATAATATAAACTCTCCCAAAAGCATTTTCTGTTTTGAGTTGCATTCAGAATTCTGTGTGGACACTTATGTCTATGCTAATGCTCACTACCACGTGTAGTTATCATTGTTAATGGTCAGTTAAATTTTAGTCTTAACCCCAGCAAGAAATCCTCCATATTAATCACAATACATTGTGCCAGAGGCGGCTTTTGGGGTAGGCGAAGCAGGCGGACGCCTAGGGCCCCCAAGCAGTAAAGGGCCCCATCACCTACCTGAAAAGCCGCATCTGCCTTGGTCACCAGCAGGAGGAGGAGCTGAGCTCAGGGGGCCCAGGCCATGGGGTGGGGATCTGGGGCAGGAGGGAGTGCAGGGTGGTGATTGGGGAGTGGGGGGGGGGGAGTGGGACCACAGAGGGGGCCCCTGTGGGCCTATGGGGGGCCCCACAATGGCCCTTCGCCTAGGGCCCCCAATAGCCAAAGGCCGCCTCTGCATTATGCAGCCATATAATAGATACATTTATAATAAATAAATATTATAAAGACTAGAGAAATGAAAGTGCCTTTAGTGACTATTATCAACAGATTTCACTATTAACACCTAATCTCAATATAATGTGCAGTAGTCAGTGCTATTTGTCTTCCATTTTTATCAGCACCACTAAATTCTCCCACAAATTTAAGAGCAAAACATGTGACTATATTCATTCACTGGCATACAGTTATTCTGCATTCAGTTAGGTACAGTGAATCCTTTTCCACACATATACCCATAATAGGGGAAGTATGGTTGTGAATCAGTGAGGAGTCCTGAGCAGTTCACCTTTCCTCTATCCTCCAGTACAGTGCAGAGGGGATGGAAAATTTCCAGAAGAGAAGGTTTTCTGCAGTGATGACAATGGTCAGGGAGCAGGTCCAGGGACTTTTGAGTCCATATCCCAAACATGCATTTCCCTGGACAGCATGAGAAGCAAACATCCATCCCCGTGGACTCTAAAATGCTCCCTTCTTTACAGCTAGGTTAGGCCTTCCTGAAATATGGCTGCATTCTGATCCTGTATATGAGAAGTTAATCTTACAGTAGGGAAGTTGTGCTAGGACTGGTCAATTTTTTTTTCCATTTAAAGTGTCTTTTGAAAGAAAATAAGGTTTTCTGCTAAACTAAACTTTTCAAAGAAAATGTCTGCTTGCCACAGAAAATTCAAATTTTTCACTGAAAAATTGAAACACTCTGGCCAAAACTCTGAAACATTTCAATTTGGATATGCCACCAGAGTGCCAAATGGAAGTTGGATTACATATCCTCATTCTTTCCCATAGACCAGGCTCCACACAGAGATTTATCTCCATGTATGATTTTAAAACAAAACATAAACAAAACAAGAACAGCCACAAGCCTAAAACATTCAACCCCAAACTTTTTTTTTTTCAATTAATCCCCCTTCAAAAAGAGTAGATTTAAATTACAGGACAATTTACTTTGAAAAACTAATTTGAACTACTTTTGGAAAAAAAATAAAAATACAATGGGTGTTCACAAAGCCTTAAACTTTATAAGGTTCAATAAACCATCTGAAATATGAATTCTTTCTATGTTACTGAAAATATTTTTTTCTGCATTAGAATGGGACTCCTTGACAGGATTTCTGTTTCTGAATCTTTAGAGCTCTTGAAACTGTTGTTCTCTATCATTTGGAATATGTTTTACAATGTGTGGTCTTAGTTACGGAAGTTCTAGCCACAAATTAAATACAGTACAAAATTTCTAGCAAATACTAGAGTAACTACTTTTTGAAACCATAAATCTCATATTCTCCTCTAGATGGTTTTAATACCAGGTATGTGCAGCTTTCCAGAGATTGCTAGCATAGGAAATGGTTTCAATGCTAAATTAGCTTAGTCAAAAGCCAGATAGGGGAACATCTCAGCTGCTTCTGCAACTGGCTCTTTCAGTCATTCCCATCCTGAGTCCCATGTCTTGCCTCTCCATCTCACTTCACACTGTCTCTGCCCTGAAGTATCTATTTTCACAGTTGGGAATTCTGTTCTAGACCTAGTCTGGCTGTTGGAACTGGGGCCCAGGCTGCACTGTTGCATCCCTGGAGAACTAGAGCAGCCACATACGAGAACAGGCCAAAAGCTCTTCCCTGGTTTTGCTGCAGGTTGGGAGAACATTTCAGATCAGTTCCCAGGCAGTTAGTTAGGGCAAGAAGTTACTGGCCCACACCAGCATGGAAATATGGTTTTGGCCCACAGGGAATGGAACTGTCAGGGGAATTGCGGCTCAACACAGTAGGTGAGCTGATCCAGTCACAAAACCAGAATAAATACCACGATATAAACACAACCAAGCAATCCAGCTCAAACTATATTAGGACATTATAGATGATAGCTAGCTCTATAGTATAAAGGATCCTGCAGTTTGGTACACATGATTGTAAGGGTCCACTCACCTTTGATCCAGTTGAAGAATTGGGGCCAAAGAGAATATAGAATTTCACTTTTTTTCCTTTGATGGTTCCCATCAAAGTATGCTTTAAAGCCATTCGTTGATTAAAAAAAAAACCAAAACAAAACACATTTTATTAAATACTTCTATTTGATTTACAACCAATAGCCACCCATCTACTTGTACAACTTTGGCACTACAATGTCACTTCCAGAAAGATTCAAGAGGCACTGCTTCCTGAAGCTACAATTGATTGCTGTAATGGACAGGTGGATGGATGGGCTATGGATGTGGAAAACAGATGCTTTAATAATGATATTAATTGATCATATGTCACACCAGGCTGACCTATAACAGAAATAAGGAAATGTATTATGGCTGGCAGATTTGGAGTTGAATAGTTATATAATCTCAAAAAATGTTTGAATGTCAAGTGAGTGTCAGGACACTTCTATTTGGTTCCAATTCAAATCTACAGAGACACTCTTTTTATACAAAATAAAGCCAAAACCAGTACCTCTATGGGTGTTGCAAAAATAAGCCAGAATGGTGGCCAGGACCTGATAATTTATGTCTCAAAATAATATGAACTGCTTGGATAGTATAGTTTCGTATCATTTCACAATCATGTGGGATGACAATGGGTAACACAGCTAATTGGTTTTATTAATGCTTAAATAAAAGATACTATCTCACTGTTTCATCAATACAAATTTCTTTTGATTTCTGGCTTTCTATTAATTTAGTACCTAATTTTGATGAATGTAGTTCTACAGTCTCTAACTTACTGCTGACAAAAAATGTGAATTTCAGAAACTGTAATTTGGATTTCTTGATGAGACTTCTACTAATCAATATGCATGAACTATATTTTACTTTATCTGTAACATGCTATCATAACCTTACTTCTCACAATCCTTGTGTTGAATTCTTTATGTATGAACTCACACCCACAAAAGCTGGATCCACAGTAACTTTTATTTGAATTTCAGATTTCTGTACCAAGGTTGCATAACAAATCTGGTAAATCAATCTTTGCCTTTTGGGTCTCAAAGTTATGGAAATATTCTATCAATTGATAACTAATCTTTATTATTGTCTGTTTTCACATGACAAGTGTGTGGTTCTGTTTATCTCAAAGACTACTAGGTACATAAATAAAATGAAACTGACAAAGTGTTATTGTACTGTAACATTGCTAATTCTATAATTTTTTTAACGCTATCAGCTGTTGTCCAACCCTTTTTCTCGATGCACTTTGAGGTCAATCTAGCTGCCACCTTTGAGACCTGAGAAGTATGTTTACAAAGTAATGCAGTTTAAACTACAAGAGTCCTGGGGCACCTTAAAGACTAACAAATTTCTTCAGGCATAAGCTTTCGTGGGCTCTAACCCACTTTGTCAGATGCATTGTGGGTTGGAGCCCACGAAAACTTATGCCCGAAGAAATTTGTTAGTGTTTAAGGTGCCACAGGACTCTCAAGGGTGCGTCTACACTTGTAAATTAAGTCGACTTGAGCTTGCTCAAGTTGACTTAATTTACTCTGTGTCTACACTACACTTTCCTTAAGTCGACTTAAGGAGAGGCCATGTGAGGGGGGAAAAGGTTCTTAGATCTGTTAGGCATTTACATATCACATACTCCCTCTCTGTGTGACAGGCATGCGTAGATGGTGTAGTGCTTCTAAGTGCTTTTGTCCATTGGTGGGGATGGAGGGGACAGAGAGAAGAGATGAGAATCAAGAAACTCTAAGGGTGCGTCTACACTTGTAAAGCTTAAGTCGACTTAATTTAGTCTGCGTCTACACTACACTTTCCTTAAGTCGACTTAAGCAGCTGCTTAAGTTGACTTAAGGAAAATTTAAGTCGACTTTGTAAAACCTCCTTTTAAGTCGACTTAAGCCAGTGTAGACGTGGAGTACCTTTAAGTCGACTTAGGGGACTCCAGGGCTTCCCCACTGCCCTCCCTGTCAGGGTGGCTGGCACAGTCACTGCCTGGCGTGCCCCCCCAAGGAGCAGGGCAGAGCCCTGCCCCTATGGTCTGCCAGGGTCCCTGTCCCCCTTTGACCCATTGTACCAAGGTACAATGGGGCAAAGGCTGAGTCCACTGGCACTTGGCAAGGGGTGCCCCCCCTGCCACCGTGGACCTGTCCCAGGTCCACCTAACCCCTACAAGTCGACCTAGGTGTCCAGTGTGGATGCTCTAGGTCGATTTTGTAGAGTCCCCCCTAAGTCGACTTAAAATTTAAGTTTGGACATGCTAAGTCGACCTAAATTAACAAGTGGAGACATAGCCTCAATGTTTTTGCTATACACAGACTAACCCAGCTAGCCCTCTGGAAATAGTGCAGTTTAGTTGCACAAGGGAGGGAGTTTAATTCAGGGGACCTCGTAGAGTTGCATACATCCTCCATAAGTTGGACCACAATTCTATGGAAGGTGGTGGGGGCAGAGTAGCCATTATTTTGTATAAACTACAGCAAAGACACCAAACAATTACACTAAACATCCACAGTTCACAGCACTGGGAAAGGTTAGAAAGGTGATGAGGATGTTCAGAGAGAGTAATGAGTGAGGCAAAGGAGCCAGTACTGTAATGTTGTCATGCCTGGAGGACCAAGGTGAAAGTTGTACTGTAGGATCTATTGCAGGGGTAGCCAAACTTACTTACCTCCCTCCACCACCATCCAGGCAGAATCCTTGGCTATGTTTACATTTGCAAGTTAGGTCAACTTAAGGAGGCTTAAGTCAACCTAACTTAGTCCCTGTCCACACCAGGCTTTCATTAAGTTGACTTCAGAAATTCCTTACGTCGACTTAATGAAAGCTTAGGTTGACTTAATAAAAAACGCCGGTTAAGTCCACCTAACCCTTAAGTCAACTCTTTAGGTTGGCCTAAGCACTGTGTGGATGCTTAAGTTCACTTTATTCGTTTGACCAAAGGGCTGTTAGGTAGACTTACTAAGTCCCCGTTCAAGGAAACCACTTTGTTAAGTTGACCTAATAAGGTCGACTTAACAAAGTCGACCTAACTTTTTGTAGTGTAAACATAGCCCTTGATTCCAATCACCTGCCACATGACCGAATCCCTAAGATCCTACCCCCAATCTGGTAGGTGGAAATTGAGGGAAGGACGCATAGAGAGCTCCACAAGCCATACTTCAGCTACAAAAGAGACGGAGTTTGGCCCATGAGCCACAGTTTGGCTCTATGGTGTGTTGTAGCTGTAATAGCGAACAGCAGTATGCCTTCAGATGAAAGAATAGCACCTGCACACTATTAAATGGATTAACTTTTCATTTGCATGCTTTTGTAGTTTTGTGTAAAGTATTTTAGGTGTGGAGCAAATATTTGTTTCAAAAGAAAATTTAGTTTGAGTAATAATATTCTTATTTTTTCTTCCTTTCTAAGAAAGTGCTTATATGAATTTCACTCCAAGGGATATTGCCCTTTTGCTCTTTGGTACTTTGGAAGCACTTCCCCCACCCATCTAAACCTACAGAAGCATTTTAAAAACAAAATGAATTACTAGAAACATTCATGCTTGAATGTGTGTGTATACCTACAATATATATGAATAAATACTTTGTAGATCTTTTCATCTGTCTACATTTGGCCAGACATTTTAAAACAACAACAAACAAAAAACTCTACCCACACAGTTTTCTATTACCCCCCCAAAATAATTTTTTAAAAAAATCACACAACTAAGTTTTAGTTCCACCTGGTTTTCATTCCTTCTGTTGTCTGGTGCAAAGTAATACACTCCAACAGAAACTGAAGCTTATTTCTCCTTCTCATTGGATTAAACTGATGCTTGAGAACACCCCATGAAGTCAATAGAGTTACACAAGCGTTAAATCTATCCTCCATACAAAAAGAATTGCATCCCTAAGACTTTTAAAGAGACTTGTACAGTGGACATAAAATGTTAAGAGCTGCAAGAAAGAGAAATGAAAATAATGTACAGCCCTTTGAGGGGAGGCAAGAAGTAAAATGTACTCTTCAGTGCAAACATAATAGTCTTGGAGCAACCTCTTTGCTTAGAAAATTCATGAAACCATCTGTGTTGTCTAAGACAATGTCTTCTAATAAGTGATGTAAAGTGATTGACTTACTCTGATTGTTATCAAAGTAAAGATGCATTAGATAATGCAAGCACACTTTCTTCTTCTCTTTTCCATGGGTCCTCCCTGTTGATTTAGGCCTTAGAGAAATGATAAGCTTCTATGCTTTCCCTCTGATTAATGTCCTGGAGTACTAAACAGTATACTCTAGTTTACTTTAGGGAAAGAAGCTAAGCTAGTTCCTCACACCATTATTTCTCAGAAGCAGAAGATGGTAAACAGGAAGAACGGCAATCTTTAGAGAAAGGAGCACTTTTTAACACTCTGACTACTCCTTGCTAATTTAAGAGAGGTAATTATAGCTCCCACCCTGCACTCAACAGCTGAGGGCTGGTTGCTTTAAATTATAGGGGGAGGGGGAATAGATCCTCTACAGAGGCCTGCATAAAAGAAGACAGACTCTCTGTAGATCATTCATCCAAATATAGACACAGTATGGGTGGGAATCATGAATATTACAGCTACTGTGGGTATTTGAGTTTACATCTCTCTGTGCTTCCTAGATCAAAAATGGAGAGTAGAGAAAACAAAATAAGCACACCCACCTGCCCTCAGAGACCTGGGCTGAATTTTGCACAACTTTTTTCCAAGGTCCTTGCTTTGCTGTTGTTGTGAGTACTTGTAAAACAACAGTAGAGATAATCATACTTTATTTGTTAACTGACAAGGAAAAATTAATGTGCTTTTTAATGCATTTGATTTCTATCTCTGTCTCTCAGAAAAGAAATATTTATGCTTTCCCAGATATTTTGTCTTTAACATCACCCCTTCCCTGAACTCTCAATCAGTTGTTCCTGAATCAAGTTAATTTCCCATACAGCACAGTTTATATTGAATGGTGAATGAAACCTTTCATTGACACAATAAACAGAGATGAGGCATTTAATAAAGGGTAACAGCAAAACAAACCAAAAAACAAAACAAAACAACCTTTGCTTATTATGTCTTCTTTAAGGTAGAAAAATAGACCACAATTCAAGAAAGCAAGGAAACATGTACTTAAATCACTCCTATTCAAGACAGCACATTACACATATGCTAAATTTCAAGTATGTCTTAAAGTTAAGCATGTGCTTAATTACTGCTCCAAATAGGGATGCACTGCTGAACCTGTGTCACAGGCACTGTCATAATAGACCAAATCTATAGCCTATTTAGCTCAGTATTCTGTCTTCTCCAACAGTGGCCAATATTATGCTCGGAAACAGCATATGGACAGATATCACTTTATTTTCTCCTTGTTTTATATATTTAAAATAATTTGTCTTCACATTTCTCACGTTGATGGGGATCTTGGCATCTTTGGAGGATCTGAAAAGTGATGTTCAGTGAAGGTGGAACACAAACTGCAGCATTCCATGGCAAATTCACTCCCACCACTGTTAATTCCTCCGTTGGGTAAGGAAAGGCTGCAGCTTGAGTTACTCTCTCATTTTATATCATTTTTTCAGACATCCCAGAGATGCTAAGAATCTTCAGTAGGGACAGGGAAGTAATGGCTTCCCGTTATTTAAAAAGTAAAAAACACATCTAAGTCAATTATTACATCCTGATAATGTTTCTTAATTACACCCCAGAAATCAAAACTTAAGGAAACCAACTGTTTTTTAAAACTCTTACCCACGGCATCATCAAATCTTTCAGGTAAAGATAAAGAGCAGAGGCATAAATTTCAGTTCTAGTCTTACATTAATTTTGCACCAGTGTAACACAATTGACTTCAGTGGTATTAATTCTGATTTACACCACTCAAGTGAGATTCGGAAAAGTCCCTCACACTTTCACTATAAGAATCTTCCTTCTCCCTAGAAAGCAATTTCAGAAATGAACTCCCTTCTTTGTACTTTATGTTTAGATCTGCTATGCCCTCTATAAATAAATATGAAGACACAGACTTTGTACCAAAGAGCTTACAGTTTAAGACTGTTCCATTGGCTATTTTTAATTTTTAACCACTGATTTTGCTATTTTTCAACTACAGTGTATGGCTTCTGGTAAGCTCTTTTCAAATGTAGCATAAGATCTTGTAAAATGATATTCTCTTTTGAGATGGTCTCTTTTAACTTAATCAGTAAAGCACAAGAGTATTCTGAAAGAAAATGTGAGAAACTGAATCCCACAATATATATAACTAAACCACAGTTGTATATATGCACGGAGGGTCCAGAGGGCAATCCCATGGGCGTGGGTTCTGCGGGGGGTGGGCGATCCCATGGGCGGGCGGGCGGGCGGTCCCATGGGGGAGAAGCGGAGGTTCTGGGGGGAGGGGTCTCCCGTGGGGGGGGTGGTCCCATGGGGCAGGGGGGGTCCTTACCCGCCGGCTCCGGGCACGTACCCGCTTGGCTCCGCACAAAGGCTCCGCCCCCCCCGACCGTCGCTCCGTCTGCCCAGCCCTGCCGAGGAGGCGGCCGCGCCCTGCCCGGCCCGGCAAGAGGCTCCATCTGGCCCCGCGAAGCGACCCAAGCCGGTGCCGCACAGCGCCGCCCCTGGCAAGGAGGGGGAACTGCAGTCTGGGGGGTGCTGAGCAGGGAGTGGGGCAGGTGATGGGACGGGGAGCTGGGGGGCACTGAGGAGGATATGGGGGACAGGTGATGGGGCACTGATGAGGGAGTGGGGGGCCGGTGATGGGGTG
>ML685813.1:10223138-10238979 GCA_007922175.1 Pelusios castaneus
TCTGTTCTGTTAAGTGAAATACATAAATGAATGTCATTTAAAATGTAGCTGAGCCACAACCATCATCCCCAACATCACAATTCTCTTTGTCCATCTTTTACAGTTCAGTTTGTGACTAACAAACAATGAAAGGGACCCTCAGTTCTATAATCTATTATTATTCAAATTAGAATCTTTCTATTATATTTCTATTATATTTGAAAAGGATAATGAACCACCATTGTTGTGTGATATCTTAATAATAATGGTGATTAGACAAGTCAATTGTTCTGGATGGGATTTCAATCCCCTCCTTTGTGCTGAAGGCTAGCACAAGGGCTATGCACCATCAAAGTCTCAAAAACTCAGAATAGGATTTGAGATGGTTATAAGTGATGTGTATGTCTTGTGCTTGTCTCAACACTGGAGTGAATTTCACTATCTCTGAATACGCAGTTGCTTATATTGTTTTTGAGGAGGAAATGGTCTTCCCTCCATAATTTCCCTCCAGAATAGGGTTGAGAGGCATTAGGGGGCAGTTTGAACTGGTAGATCCTGTGTTGTATATCTTCTGTGCATTAATGAAAGATTCCACTCTCACCAGATCTCTCAGTCTCATGTTTTATAAGTACTCTGGGGCAGATTTTCAAAAGGCACACATGAGAGATAGTGTGTGTTAGGGATCCCCCTCTCTCACTTCCCAGACACAATTAGCTAGAAAGCAACAGTCCAAAGTCTAATCTGCATTTTGCAGGTTCTCCACAAAATGTTTATTGAGGGTTACACTGACAAGCATAAAACCATAGCTGTGTCTCCAAGCCCTTCACATCAATTGAGCTTATTTCTCTATGTGCTGATAGAGTTTTCCTCCCACACCATCTTAGTTCTATATGCCCATAGAACTCCCTCTTTCCCTGACTATGGTTCCATACGACAACGAAACCTCCTCCCCACTCCTTCTTCTTGATAGCCTTAATTATACATGCAGCCCCCCACTTAGTACCACCCTTTTTCATTATATGGTCATATTCTGTGTTGAGCAGTCTAGGTCTGGGAGCTTTAGTACAACCTTTTTGTACTCCATGGGAGGGGCACAAAGCAATGTCACATCTTGTCTATGCTCAGTTTATGGCCCTATATTTGTTTCTTTTTAACTCCTCCCTCACTTTCCTAGCCAGTTGCTCAGCCTTGCTTTGGCATCTGTCTTACAGAAGAGTCAAAGCTTTGTCTCCCTTGTGCTTTCATATATTTTAACTGCATCCTTTATCTTTTCACAGCAATAAAAAACCCCATCTAATTGCAAACAGGCAAGAAGAACACACTATATCTTTGTTCTTTGCTAACATGTAGCTCAGAGACTTGGACTTGCAGGCAGGCCCAATTCTATGCAATTGAATAAATTTTATTCCTTTGCACAGTAAACAAAAAAACCCACAGAGTTTTCAAAACACAATTATGAAGAAAGCATTAGATATATGTGGAATCTCTATCATTGGAAGTTTTTAGGAACAGGTTGGACAAGCATCTGTCAGGGATGGTTTAAGAAGGTATTTGGTCCTGCCATGGGTGCAAGGACCTGGACTGGATCACCTCTAATAGTCCCTTCTGTGATTCTATATTTGGGCAAGTAGTAAAGTGTCTTCCAGGGAATGTCATAATGAGTTATCATTACAATATACCGATTGTCAAGTAAATCCATTAGGAAAGATTGGGATATACAAACTTAGGTCAGTGGAAGCTGCCTTACGTTGACCTAATAATGTAAGTTTCTGTATTGCTGGGTTCCTTCCACTGACCTAACTCGCCTGTTATGTCAGTATAATTACTCCATCTCTGCAAGAGGCATAGCACTTAAATTGAAGTTGAGGGTCGACAGAGAGACAGTGTAGATGCAATATTGTGTAAGTCAATTGAATTGGCATCCAGGATGTGTCCCATAATACTCCACTGTAACTGTTCTATAAATCATTTTCAAGTACACAGGAAACAGTCCCTCCCCTGTTAAAGCCCTGGGAAATGTTAAATTACAATTTCCTGTTTGATCAGCATGGAGAGCTTATTAGCACAATTGATCCAGTTGACTTAATGACCCAACTCGGATTCAGCCTGGGACACACAGGAGATGTGGATCTTATTGGTCTATGAGGAGAAGAATCTGCCCAGCCATAGAAATATAGACATCTATGAAAAGATCACATGGGATAGAAGGGCTACATCAGAGACATGTAGCAATACTGCATGAAAATAAAAGAGCTTTGGCAAGCGTACCAGAAGACAAGGAAGGTGGACAGTAGTTCTGGTGCTGTACCACAGAAATGTTGCTTCTACAATGAAGTGCACATGATTATCAGCAGCGACCCCACCACTACCCCAAAAGGCAGTGTGGATACTTCCCAGTAGTCTGAAGCATAGGGAACCTCAGGCAACAATAAAGAGGACATTTTGGATGAGTAAGAGGAGAAGGAGGAGAATGGGATACAGGTGAGTGGCTGATTCATTCTCACCCAGAGCTGTTCTTAACCCCAGAGAAGTCCAGCTGATTGTGAGACAGCATCATGGTCAAGTGTGATGATAAGAAGGCACTTCTGTTGAGTATGCAATTCCAGTCAAACTGTAGGGGTTACATGCTCCTATATTTTATGTTTAATATGGGGGGAAAACGTTAGGTGCAGTGGGTAGCTGCTTCCCATTAGCTGCACCGGATACACAGAGATCCCAGAAAGAATATTTATATGCCAGGGATGGCCTGGCAATCCTCCATAGAGCTCTTTGGGAAACTGCAATTCTTTTAAGGTTTCTGGGCTGTGCTGCCTCCCCCGCCCCCCAACCACAGTAAGACATTTTCTCACACCATTCCAAAATTAATATTGCTGGCATCATTGTGGTACACAGCATAGCAGCACAAGGACCAGGTCTATATCCAGATGTTTACAGTATCTACTCCCTAGTCACCTCTGTTACTCTCAGAAGACCGATATCATGTAGATGATGATGGAAGTTTTCAGTAAAAGACCTCATACTGCAAACAATAGAACATGGGATCCTCTGCCTATGGTGATTTCTAGGTTCCTCAAATGAGGTTTCACAAGCATGCGGGTGGTTTGGGTGGCAGGGATCACTGTTTAACTCAGAATCTGGAAGTGCTGGATGACTACAATCAGCCACATGAGGGGAAGGTTGGTGGGTGGGGGTTACTGTGTTCTCTTGTTGCTGGAACCCCCAACACCTCTGTAGCTCCCTTGGACAAAGACCACAATTTGGTCCATTTTGGGACTTCACTGAAAGCTGGTTCCCAGTCTCCAGGTATCAGTATTTTAGAAAATAGGCTCCCAGTCATCACTATTTTAGAAATATTCAGAATAACTTGCATGTACGCAAAGTAATACATCCTCCCAGGAGTATGGAAAAACAAGCATACATTAATTTAGCCTGACAGTGCCTTTGTGAGGAGAAGACAATCCCCTCTGACAGATATGACAACTCTTATTGAATTAAGATTACCCTTATTGAATGAAGTTTAAGTATTTTAGGAGTTCACTGTATTAAAATGTAAATGTTTATGCATTATTGAGAGATAGTTAGTACTTTCCAGCGAAAGGGAGACCACAGCCCTTGGGAACTAAGAACAGTGGGGCTGGTTAAGCAAAATCTCAGGTTTTAACAGCTTCTAAGAGCTACCACCTCCTGGACAGAGGCTTGGAGATTGTTTCAAATTGAATTCTTTAGGGACCAACAGACATAAAAAAGATTTTTGTTCAGTAGCTGGAATTAAAACTGACTCAGGGCTTTCTTTCTTTCTTTCTTTCTTTCTTTCTTTCTTTCTTTCTTTCAATTACCCCAACACCCAATCTTAGGGAAGAGTTAGAAATTTACCCTATTGAGTCCCCATAACATTTGGGTGAGTGGGTTGTTCTGAGCAGAAACTTTATGAGCTGGTAACCACAAGGAAAAACCCTGTGTGGGATTTGAAGGACTAATCACCAACCAGAGCCCTTGCTGCAGACATATTCTTCTTTTGTTACAAATATTTCAATAGAGTCCTGTGATAAATTCCATAATAGAACCATAAAGGTTCACAAGAAATTCTAGTCCCAGGTGACATCATCTCCCCAACTGACAGAGCCTGCACCAGCTGCAGGAAAGCATTTTGAAGGGAGCCAGACAACTCTGCTGGTGGCAGATGAAGGAACAGAGTGTCCCTGACTAAAGTTGGCATAGGTGCCTCTATTGAGGAAGAAGGGATTCTCACCTGAGACTTAGCTTTGGTTAATCTTTTTTTCTTTTGCTATCTGAAGCTGGACTTTGAGAGGGTGAAGAGAAATATTGTTTGCCTCTAATGGTGCTCTGGGTGGGAGGAACTGGGTTCTCCTTCCAAAACCCTTACCATGTAGGAACATAAGACTCACTTCCACCACTCCCAGATATGAGGAAACAGAGAAGCTGAAAACTCTATTGCTATGACAAGCCACCTGCAGAAGCCCGGAGTCTAAGAGAGCTTGTAGGATCCTCTTAGAGTTGGACATGCTATCCCAAAGACTAGGTTGTGTTACAATAATGGCCTGGCCAAAGGGCCAAATAGCACCCCTAAAAGATAGGCCATCCCAGTACTGGAAAAGTAGCCAACAGGTGGCATCAAAGACTCAGAGAGGAAACTAAGGGCCAATCTAACCACTAGGTGATATCACTGATAGGCCAGGCTTCCTGTCAGAAGCCTAAATGTATCTTTATAGTCTATGTACAGTATGCATCCTTCTGATTGAGGTTTTATTTAAAAGAATTTATTTAAAAGAAAAAAAAAAGTTGTATATTCTATAACAACATCCTTGAACTAATATTGGTAATATATCAATACATTTTCTAAACCTATGCAACAAAAAAGAATAAAAGATGCACATCATTTTTAACATATACACAGACGAAAGCCTCAGACGTGGTTTTCCAGTGTATTGTCCACAATACCCACTGACAGCTACAACTACAAAAAAAGAAAAAAAAGGCATAATGTGTTCTAGATTTTAACAGGATGCCTGTAAAAAGCTCTTATCTCCCTTCATGTCAATATGTCAAATTCCTCCAGCTTCTAGCAATGCTTAACTAAATTTAAATTCTTCATGCCAAAATGATAGCTAGTAATGCCAAGAGTGATGTTTAACAGCTTTTGTTCAATATGAAGAAATTCCCTTGTTGCTTATAGTGAAGTAAGATTCTTCTTTATTACCCTATTAATTAACCTTTCCTCATACCAAGGGGAAAAGCTTATTCACCTCTCCTGACAGTGAGATAATTTTAATCATAGTTTTCTATTGGGACTCTAAAAAACTTAGTGTAAAAATGATGTCTGCAAACAATGTAAAATGAAATAAAATTGCATATTTTTAAATAACTGAGTAACAGATATTTCAGCTTTTTTAAAGTTATATTCCACAAAATAAACATTTAAAAATATATATTTAGTGGGAAAAAATGGTGTCTATATTCTTGGCCATAATCTCCTTATTCAATTAGTCATTGCTTATGGAAATAAAGGTCTTGAGATAAGGCCCTGAATTGCAGTAAAATTCACAGAACTTTTCTAAGGACCAAGGCCTTGAGTGGCTCCTTTGCAGGCTTTGGAAAGGTCAATGTACTCTGAAGGATAGTTTTCACTGTCAGCAGCAAATTGACCACTGTCAGATTGATCTTCCCAGTCAACAGATTGGGTCTGTGAATACCTGTCCAGCTGATCAGGAAATTGATCACTAAAGGCCACTAAAGGAGATTAGCACTGAGTCGAAGTACTTTCCTGTTGAGTCAGTGCACTGAAGACACCACGATAAGTAGGCAGCAGGCAGTCAAAGGAAGATGCACAAGGTACTTTAAGTACTTTGCCTATCTCCCTTCAACTGCTGCCAAAATTATACCATGGCATTGACCTTCCCTGAGATAATAGTGAGGGAATAGCCCTTTTCTTAAGCATGAAAACTGGGAAACTGATGTTGATAAAGGCTCCTTGAATCTCATTCTTTTCCCTCTCCCTTCATCACACACACTAACTACATATATATGAGCCATCAAAATAGTTTCATTTGTTTGAAAGGGTCTGAGAATGTGCAAAACTGAATGTTAACATGTATTATACAATGAGATGATAAATTGTATAGTATGAATTTCCATTACAAATAATACAAAATTTACACAGATCTTAACAGGTCTGTTGACTCTGTAAAGGGAGGACAGTCCCTATAGATTCTCAATGACATTTTCTATGTTTATATATAATTAAATTCAGAAAAGAACTCCCCATGAGGAAATGTGAAGCTGTAAGACTCTCTGCATGATATATACTCCCCATGAGTGTATAACTACTGCTGTTTTTAGTGCAAAGGTTAATCTTTAGGTGTGACAAGTTTAACAGAACTCCTATTGGTCAGCTAATGGGGATAGAAGGGCCTTTCTGTGGGATCATCTGATAATTGCTGCATACAGACCAGAAGGCTCATGGATTTAGTTTCTGTTAGAGTACAGTGTACAGAATAAAGCCTTAATCCTGCAAGCACATATTTTACTATTGAAATAAGTGGGGCTACTCATGGTAATATAGTTAAGTACATACATGAATATTTGCAAAAATAGGTGTTCAGACTACTGGTGAGCTTTATTGGTTTCTGTGCTCAGGTGTCCAGTTGTCAAATGATAGACACAATATATATGACCTGATCTTCCAAGTCCCTACTCACATGAGTAGTTCTTACTCATGTGGATAAATCCCACTGGATGTATGTGTAAGGGATTATAGAAACAAGCCAAAATAATAAAAATCTCAGATGGCATCATAGCTCCTCAAGATTTGATATTTTAACAGCCTGTACCCCCTATGCATTCTTTTAAGATCAGATTTCCTTCAGTGAGTTATGCTCTGGACTTGAAGTCTCTAATATTATATAAACAATCAAGTCACTATAAATTATCCTTTCTGATTTCTGGGGACTCTAAGTTCTCCTCACCTTAGGGTGCATTCTTTCACTGGAGTAAAACTATATAATTTCTGACTGTGTAGTTAAAAACATAAGCATTATCACGCTGTTCAAATAAAAGGATAACCTCCATGACGTTTGAAAGCTCTAAATGTAACTTGACTTTCACAGCATAAAAACAGATTTTTGATAAACAGGAATGCATTTCCTTTGCTGTGCTTTTGGAGGATAGAAGTTAATTAAACATAACAAACTGCATTATCTATGAAGCAATCTTCATTTTGCTTTCTGTCTTGAAACCAGTTCTGTTTCATTAATGAAGGACAGAAGACTCTTACAAATGAGTAACTTCAATAACTTCACCTAGGACTGGAACATGGAGGTGTAACAGGTTGTTAGTGTTTGTCTGAAAAATGTCTCCACACTCCTAAATTACCCTTCTGCTTTTTTAGCAGGTGCTAATCGTACAGGGAAAGGAGCAGCTGCAGCTGATTACTTACTTCACCCAGACATATCATGAGCACATTATACCTGTCCTCCTCTCTACAGTGGCTTCCCAGAGATTTTTTTTTCCTAATCGAGTTCAAGGTCTCAGTCCTTCTGTTCAACATGCTCTATGGCTCTTACCAGACTACCTAAAAAAACTGCCTAAACCTCCAGGATGAAGGCCATAGTCAACAACTACATTTCTCTGAACAATGGCGCTCTCAACAGTAAGAATAAAGCTTGTCTGTGTGGGAGACAGACCTTTCTCTGGTGGCAATCTAAAACTGTGGAAGGAAGTCCCCCAGCAGCTAAGGGTCATCACAAACCTCACCACTTTCTGCTCCAAATGCAAAGCATATTTCTTGACTTGTGCTCTCTCACATAAACATACTGCAACTTGTATATTTATTTACTAATTGTATTAAAATCCCCTACCAAACCAAGATCTTTACAGCACATTTCTGCCTCTAGGGAAAAGATGAGAAAACAAATATGTGATAGCTGTGTAGTCACATTGCTTAATGCACTCCTGGAAGGCACTCAGATGCAGTGGTGATGTTTTTTGTTTAAAAAACAAAACAAACCAAAAAAAACCAAAAACACCCTATAAGACTTGAGAAGAGGACAGAATAACTGTAAGGCGATACATGTATTCATTTTCAGATGTATGATGTGTGAGACAGCTGATCCGGCAGGAAAGAACTGTAGAAGACAGCTAAGAGAGTGTTTTTGCATTAGTGGTTGGAGCATGTCCCTTCCTCATAACCATGACTTTTATTCTTTCTGCTGGCACTTCCTGCTGCTACATTCATCAACCTCACTCTTTCTAGTTCCTGACCTGATACCACTGAAGTAAATGGAAAAGCCTCTAACTAATCTTCCTATGATTGGGATCAGGCCCCTAGAGACAGGGAGGAAGAAAGGAGCACTTTCTGGAACTTAGAGTTCCTTGATTCTCATCTCTTCTCTCTGTCCCCTCCATCCCCACCAATGGACAAAAGCACTTAGAAGCACTACACCATCTACGCATGCCTGTCACACACAGAGGGAGTATGTGATATGTAAATGCCTAACAAATCTAAGGACTTTTTCCCCCCCTCACATGGCCTCTCCTTCTTTGGTCATTTTGGCAGCTATGATGTTTCTGCAGTTGGTCTTCCTGAGAGTGTATATGCAGAGATGGGGCGGGGGGGAGGGGACTACTGTCAACTGGCAAATCTTGGTGCTGCAGTGAACTGTTACTTGCAGCCTGTCTCTCTTTCCGGATTGTAAAACATCATGATGGACATGTCTTTGGTCCTGCTTTCCCCTATCTGAGGCTATTAGTATCTTCCTGGGTCACTGACTTTTTTAGATTTTTGCCTTGAATGCATGAGTTAGAGAGGGAACAATAGGCTTATTTGATTATAATGTGTGGCACAGAAGGGGATAGTATTGCAATTTGATTATATAAATAATGTCCAGAAGAAACTGCATTAGATTCTTTGTAAACATACAATAAATACAATTTCCTGCAGTGATCACTCTGTGATTCTGGTCAAATCCAACTAAATCAGAAATAGCTATTTGTCCTGCAGAAGGGTGACGGATCAGAAGCTTATAAAAGCCTTTGCACAAGTTATAAATACTACCATAGCTGAAAATAGCCTAGTAGAATATGTGCAGATTCATCCCTCAACAATGTAAACACACATTTTGCATTTTTCTATGCCATATAACTGCTGTGAATTCACATCTTATGGAAACAAACTACTTCCTTTTCTTTCTTTTTAAAAAGAGCATCTGTTTACACTCATTTGTATTTCATTTTTCCATGTTTTCTTCATCACAATCCACGGAAGGTTGTTCTCTTACTAATCTTAAAAAATAAGCTTCTATGTAATTTCATAGAAATGCAGGACTATAAGAAACCTCAGAAGTCTTTCAGTTCTCACTCCCCATTTTATATAAAAGTATTTTTGGGGGGTCTATATCCTGAAAGATGTTGAGTGTTCTCAATTCCTAGCACTCACAGGTCTGGACCTTAAAGGTAACAGGTATTTATTTAATATATATATATCTTATGTCCCATTCTCCCTTCCCCAACACCCTTATTTCAGGCTCTTAATATGTGTTTTTCTCCCACTCTTAATCACATTGAATTTATTCTGAGTGTAAAATACTTTATTCTGAGTGTAAAATAGTGGCAGAACAGGGCCCAGAGTGCCAGTAAATCTTTACAGAAAGATAATGGAATGTCAAACTGTACTGTACATTTCATGTCTGTTTTGGGGTGCAAAATATACTGGATATGTTAAGCAGACTTTAAAAACTTGTGATCCATTTAAAAAATGACTATTCTGTTTACTCTCTCTCACACACACACACACACACACACACACACCCACACCCCAACTAGTGGAATTTATCGTATGTCACTTATTGTCCATTTACCTATTGCAGTTAATCTTTTCTGAGGCATCACCTACTGCTAATCTAATTGAGTTATCTGATAGTTTAAAGCTAGGAGTTCCAAAGAGAGAAACTTCAGAAGAAGCATTTTGTGCTTACATCCATTGACACTTCATTTGATCAAAAACCTGACTGGTTTGTTTTTATAGATCCTTGAATGGGAATAAACCTGGAAAAAACCCCATGTCCTTCCCACATTTCTTGGTGTCCCTTGTTCAGCATTTTCATTCACTTTATTGCTTTTATTTTCTTGTTGCATGCATTTAGTCCCTTTGGTGAAAATATGTCCTTGGGATAAAAAATTAATTACTCCTATTTCTTGTTGATAACTTTTTAATGTCCTTTTCTAGCATTTTCTTCAACAAGTTGCTCCATTTATTCTCCATAGCAGTACCTCAGATCTGAATAGGATTAAACACTGGCTCCCCTCCACCTTCCATCAATGTTTTTGATGTTATACCAAATTGAAGTAATTCATTTGGTTTTTAAAATTCTGTACTACACTCCTGAATGCAATTTAGCCCATTTTCTTTGATTACATGTCTGTGCCATTTTTTACGTCTTTATTTCTGATTTTATACCCTTCATTTCTCCACTTACAATCTCTGATAGAGATTTTACCTATTCTATATTAATTCCGCCCCCGAGAACTCAACTTTCTTCCAACACAACCATTATATTCCTAGTTTCAGCAAAGTATATAAGCACACGCTTAACTATAATACAGTGAATGTTAATGGGACTACTCTGTCTTTTTATCACTCTCCAGATCAACAAAATCATTTTCTCTTTCATCAGTATCTTTCTCTTATACTTCATGTTCTTTAAGCATCTCCACTACATCTGTCTGGGAAATAAGTTCATTTTCCTATGGAAAAAATCAACAATAGATTTTCTCTCTCCTGACCCTTTTTAATCCAAATAAAATTACTCTATTTTTGGAGTTTTGTTGAATAGCCAGAACATCTTTGATAAACATATCCCCTCTAAGAAGTTTGTTTAAACAGAAATCCATTTTTATGATCAGGGGGTAGGATAGGGAATACAAACATTTTGACAGAAAATCTTCAACAAACTGTACTTTCTACATCATCAAAATAATACAATTTCTTTTCTGCTCTTAAGTAAGAGTTTTGGATATTATGTAGTCTTATTTAATGGTAGTTTTAAATAGTTACAGAGGATCTGTCATATCATTACTGTATGTCTTGAATAGTTAAGCTATTATTCACAAAGAAAATAACATGGTGTCAAAATAAGATGGCAGGACCAATTTTGGCATTTATATCACCCCAGGTGCTCATTAATTCTAACACAACAATAATTCTAATATATACATTACATATAAGGATACATTATTTCCAGTGACTGAATCATCAGTGTTTATGGAACTGACAATGGGGGAGTGAAGGGAGGAAGATATGTGAATTTTTTCATAAGAAAAATAACTTTTTAAATCATAAATATTTTTATTGAGCATTTTCCAGATTGCTCTGGTGGATTTAATCAATTAGGGGCTTCATACTGATTTTTTTTTATTGCAATATCTAGATCTACATTTTCTTTTTTTCTATCTAGAAAGAGAACACTGACAATATAAATACATGTGTGGGTTCTTGGTTGAAGCTAAAGCCAGACAGAATGTAAAAGTAGCATTCAGGGAAGTATAACCTTTAATGATGTGTATGAAGCTTTATCATCATTCACTGATATATGAGGAAATACAAGTTAAATAGTAGAATCTGATTGGACAAGCAAATCTTACATTTAATCCTATCTTGAATACAGAATCCTCATGCAGCATCTCATCAGGAGGGAGAACACATCAGGTCTGGTCCTATCCTGCCTGCCTAAACCTCTATATTTCATCCCATCCTGAACATCTCATGTTTTCCATCCCAATTCTTCAATCCAACCCTCCTTGCACTTGCTGTCCTTCACGTACCCTGGCTAAAAACAAAATAAACACACCCATACAAAATGCACCCCCTTACACACACACACGGGGCAGATGCGGTCTGGGAGCATGAGTGACCGGAGCAGATGCCCGTTGGCCACCTAATTGGGGGTTGCGACAGGCTCTGACCCAAAGTCCTGCCATTGGGTTGGCTGCCTGGCTCCTGTATGGCCAGGGTTCCTCCAGCTCCCTGCTGTTGTTGCATCCCCAGCACAGGGGTGGAGGGCCTGAAGGATACTTGCTCATCCTTCAGTGGGAGCTCTTGGCTAGCAACAGGCCTGAGTTGGGGTCCATGCAGCCATTGGTGATGTCACAGCCTGGTGGCTCTAGGGCCCTGCGAAGTAGGGAAGCCTCCAGTGCTGAACCTACAGCCAGAACCTGAGTGTCTCCAGCACAGTTAACCTACCAGCATCTCCTCCCAAGCTGGCACTCGGGGGCCCGGCCCCCTCCTGCCTATCGGTATGCTACTGGCCAGCAGATAACTTTTGGTGATTCCTAACCTGGATTGGATTGGAGCCAGCAATATATATTTTAGAGCCTGCCTATTCTACTGTTCAACCTCTTTGGAAAGAAAAGATTTAAAATAAATGTGGCTTGAATTTACTAGTGTCACTTTGAATATATTTCCTTAACTTGAAGATCTCTGTGCAAGCTCAAAATAATATCTTTCTCACCAACAGAAGTTACGCCAATAAAAGATCTCACCTCACCCATCTTGTCTCTCCTAACATAATAGACAAACTAGTAAACTGAATCTCACTGCTGTATAAATGTGGGTAATAAATGCAATAAGAATAATTCTGAGAAAATTAAGTTCCTACTTCTGTGTTATCTTTGGTTTATTAGGCTGACAATTTGATTGTAGTTGTGGGCTGAGCCAGGTCTCTGCTAAATACCATACTCCATTTCCTCTGTAAATGTATCACATTTTTAATGTTTCTCTCTCCCTATGCATTGTATAGGTAGCCTATGTATCTAATTCAGACTTTGTCTATCCCAGTGATTTTCTAGGTGCCTAAAAACTGGGTTTTGCAATCCTAAGTAGTCCACTAGAGATCTAGATCTTAATAATAGTAACTACATTGCCACCCATGAGTTACCCACATAAATATCACAAGATTGGCTCAAATTAATTATGCTATTAAAAGGGGGGCAGGGACTTTTTAATGTGCATCTTTATGGTTCACATTTTCAAGTTTTTTTCTCTGTAAGGATTAGAATCTTTTATTTTAAAGAAAAGTAAGTTGAGATTCTTATGTACATATATGACTGCAAGTGCTGGGACGTTTCCTAGAAGTATCCAGTGTTTGAAGCACCCCTTCTCATCTGCCTTTAATATGAGAAAGTCTGGTGGGTGCCTCCTGTGAATCACACATGAATCCACAAGCTCCTGGCAGCAGAAGCAGTACCTTCTAGGCCTCACTGTCTCTATTGTTAGCAATAGGCACATCCCCACTACACAAGTCTGCTGTGTTTCCCTCTGGAGTGCTCAGTCCCTATTCCACTGAACACTAACAGAACTTTCAGACCCATTTCTTCCAAAGAAATACTACACAATTTTATAAGATTCAGTTCAGGATCACCACGCTACTTAAAAGACAAATATATAATGTAAACAAGAATAAGTTTCAAATATTCAAGTGATGGAGAATGAGACTAATGGAAACAAATGGTTTCAAATGAAACAAAATCATAACGTGTTTTTTAGGGATGAAACTTAACTAACAAGGCATTCACCTATCTTCTTCAAAAGAGCTTACCTCACATTCTTTCCTCTGCATTTTCAATAAGTTTGGCTGAGACCCCTTCTCATAAGAAAAAGGCTACTGTCAGCTTTTCCTCAAAAACTTAAGGAATGGCAGGGTGCCTCTAGGTCCCTTGGATTCCCTAAGTTCATTGTCCTTACTTTTAAACAGAGTCTTCTCCTGATGGTTCACTTCTTCCACTAAAATTTTCACTCTTTGAAGATTTCACAATCTTTCATGAGCATTTGGCTCAGACTGTAGATGGATGCCCATTGTGAATCACTCAGTACTTAATATACATGTAAGTAAATCAACAAACATTTATTGCCTGAAAGAAAACCTGCTTTTCACCTTTCCGGTGACCAGTCCATCACAGATCTTAAGAACATAATTTTTAGTATATAAACAAACTCATTCCATCTCTGTATGTACTTTTTGCAGTGACTATGACCAACGTGACACTGGCTTTCTCTAGAGACCTTACATAAAAATCTCTTGCTGAGCCCAGACAATACCTATACCTTTGTGTACCCGTTCATCCTCTGTCAATTGGCATCCAGAGGTTTTTGTGTCACACTATGCTTTAGAAAAAGCACCAATGGACAAATCCTTAGTTCAAGTAAACTGTCATAGTTCCACTGACTTCAATGTCAAGCTATATGTGTATTCTGATGAGATTTGAGACTTAATATTGAAAAAGTAACTTGACAGCTGTACTTTGACTGTGATCCTGTAATGATTTCACACATGCACAAGGATCCACATGAATATAACCTTTCGCAGAATTGGGGGCTTAGCTGTTAAGTTTAATTGGTGTTAGGGAAAAAAAAGATGAAAATGATCAGGTGTGTTCATCAAAACCCAGTGATTGTGTAATATTTCTTAATGAGAAGGTGCAATGCTATGTTAAAAAGGTTCACTAGCATTGATTGATCTTTGAGGATCATCTTGGTGAATTTGTGGTGAAACAATCTATTTAAAATGTCTGTTCTCTTTTTTCATTTCTATTATTAGTTCTGCCAGAGTTTAAACTTAATTGGCACAGAAAAGGTATTCTTTTGAAATGCTTAATTGAAATAAATCAACAAAGTCACTTTCCAGGAATGCAGTTGTACAATAGATTTCACCATGGTGATTTGGGAAATGTGGATTATTACTGCATTGACATGTTTAAAGTTTATTCATAGTTTATTAACCTACAGTCAATATGTTTTCATGTTTCATTAGTTGATGCTGGAGTAACAAATATGTTAAGAAAGTAAAGTCTTAAATCTATTCCTTTTGTTAAGCAACATTATTTAAATTTTCTCATGAAGTCATAGAAGTAAGGTAACAGATGCATTGATTTTCTACTATGTGTATTTGTGAATATACTTGAACTATGGATACCACTCAAATTAAGAATGCATTAAAGACACATCTTGAGTGACCCTCAGAAGCACAAAATCTTGGTTTTCTAGTGAGTTGATTCAGTTCTATACCCATAATTTAGGACCAAAGCCTACCTTAAGTTGTAGTGAAGCATGAGATTTGATAATATTAAGTGTGTGTATTCTCTTTATTGTTTCACAGTTTGAGAGTTATCATTAAGTATGTGCTGTTTAATTGGACATAGATTAAATGATATTTCTGTTCATCGTCTCCATGAGTGCCACTGTTAGAATTAATTGAATAGAATAGAATTAATAGAATTTATTCAGATAAAAAAGAATACCCCTGATTTTAAAATTTGCTTTCTGTGAACATTCTACAATACAGGCTTAAAATTCACTGTTCCTATAGGCATCCCTCTCAGTAAGTTTATTTTCTAGAGAATTCATGGAAGGAAAAACACAGAAGTCTGCTTTATTTGAAACAGGGGAATTGATTAATCCTAGTTAGCTTTTCTTTGCCACACAAAGAACAGAGTAGGGAAAGGAACTAATTCTAGTTAGATCCCCTCTGGTAACTCTTTACATAAACAGACTATGATGAAGGAATTGAGAAGCTCAGCATAGCCTGTGTCAACTTTACTCCTTACCAAGCAGGAATGACTCACAGAGTGAAATTAACAACTCTGGTCATAGAAGTTTCACTATTATCTGCACCCTCCCATTATCTCAACTTCTCTTTCTAATTAACAGCAAATATGTCTTTTACCAATTAATAAACTCTTGATTACCTGAATGTATGTGGTGTTGTCACCTACGTGGTTTCAACAATCAAGAGTCTACTGTATATAAGCTTGCTGCTCAGTTTACACTCAGCTCACACATGGAGCAAAGCAGCAA
>ML685813.1:10238989-10265657 GCA_007922175.1 Pelusios castaneus
ACCTTGTCTCTTTACTACCTGGGGACCAAAAGAGCTACAACTATACTTAATGCAATTCTGTATAAAGATGTAGGAGGTTGCTGTAGAGATCAAATGGTCATCTCTAGTTCAGAGCACAAGCAACACAATTATTCTCATTCTGTCCTTCAGTTTGGCAGACTGCACCTGCACAGTAGGTTTTAGTTTCTGCTTCATGAACATATTTTGACAAAATAAAGAAGGATTTGGTCTGTTGAACAAACTTTGCTAAGAACAACACACATATCTTCCAGAATGTAAATTTCTTAGTGTTCTTTTGATTTGTTTCAAAGGAAATGTACAAAAGCAACTGGGGAAAAACTCCACCTTCAATTTCTTTCCCTCCAAGGATATTTAAGGCTAAATTCTGGAACAGCATGAAGTCATTGAGCATTCCACATGTTACAATCAGGCTGAAGAAATAATATTGGTAACAATTCCACTTCCCTTTAACTTCCCTCTAGTCTTACTTGATTACTTACTCAGTTCACTTTGCTCTCCACTTTTCTACCAGCATGTATAATTTATTAAATGTAGTCACACCACTAATGCACAAATGTTAAACCTTATTCATTATGAGCAAAATTTCCTTAAACTTTGTTTTTCATTCTTGAGTAACAGACCAATGAGTTTGCTTTTAGGCTGAGAGGAAGCATGGGAACGTTCAGTCTAAAGAACAATTATTTCATTATGTTATAAAGGTTACAAAACAGACTTTGAATTAAAAAAAAAAAAAAAATCTCCTCTCTGCAGGAGCTAATACATAGGACCAAAGAGAAAGGCATAGTGTAAGGACACAGATTATGATGGTAACATCAGTACTATGAAGTTGTAATACATTGCAGATATTTTTGTTCTATTCAGACAATTTCATAGAAACTATGAATTGTAGGGATTGTGACTTTTATAGTTTAGTTAGTTTTAAGATTTGCCTCCAGTTAGATTAGGAGGGTGAAATTAGTTCTGAAGTCTAGCTGTATATGGTTTAGGTCTTGAATTAATCATTTTAATACAGGAAAGTTTTCTGATCTCCTATAAGTACACAAATCTGATTATTTATGCCAACTGAGAGCACATTTTTCATTCTTTAGCACTTCCTTGTCTGTAATAACTCATAAGCTTCACAGACACTGGTAGCTCTGGCAATGCAAAGTGATGTGCAATTAGGACTAAAACTGAGCCAATTATGTACCTTTCATGGTGCTACGTTACATCATAAGCATCACCCAATTCAATTTCAGAGAACTGCTGTAAGAAAATCATTCTATATTTTGCAAGCATCTCAAAATGTCATTCAGTAGATTGATCACGATTTCACTAAGGCCAGTCATATCTCATCTCAAGAGTTCATTTTCATCAAACATGTGGAAAAATAAAGAACCAAGGTGCAGAGGAACTACCAGTTTGCAACACAATGAAGTTAATAGGTATTATGCCTGAGCAAGTACTTGACAAAAATAAAGGCCCAGATTGTTCCCTATTCCTCCCCCATCACCTCATGTCCTAGGATCCACACCTTTGAGGGGGCTTTCTGTATATGAATCTCTACTCTGCCATGTGGAAGCGGAAAAGTGGGAAGTGTCTGCTGGCACTGCAACATTTTTCTCTAACACATCCAGACCCTTGGGTGAATGTGCTCTGGCCCCACGACCCATGTAGAGGAGAAGTACATTTGGGTGAGCTGAAGGAAGAAGTGAGGAGACTAACATTACCCTAACCTTGGCCCTCCTGAGAATGAGTAAAAAGGATAATAGCATTCTAGGCTTTTCCACTCAGTATCCTCTTCTCTCCCATGAATATGGAACTTCCTGTAACCCTCTAGTATTTGAGTAAGTTCTAGATCCGCAACAAGAATTAGATGTTGCAACACTGAGCATCACAACACTTAATATTTAGGCACCTAGAAAAAATTGCAGGAACACACTGCAATTCACAAAGCCTGAGTCAGGTAGCTAGGCTTCCTATACAATGAGTGGGGAGAGATACTACGTAGACTGTGATTCACAAAATCAGCAAGTTGGGCAGGAAGCCACCTAAACTAATCAATGGGAGATACTAACGAGAGGTATGTGCTACTCCCACTGCTCTCTCAAAAATAAGCATATGTGTCTAGGATGCAGAGGACTACCTATTTCTCATTAGCAATCCATGAATAGGATTGAGCTGCCTGGAGTCAGGAAGCATAGGCATGTAAGTTATTTCTGGCAGGAAAATTGTACACCTTGCTGCATGTTGCTATGTGGAAGGAGGCAGCAGCAGCACCCACTCTCTACCTTTTAACTGCCTGAGAGGGACTGGTTATGTTTGCTCTGTTTATATTCAACTGCCTTTTGTATGAAGATATTTGAAGAAGACTCATAGACAAACATATCCATGTGAGTATTCGAGGATGTCTGTTAGACACCCATGACTGGCTTATTCCAGCTAACTCAAGGACATGGGTTGAGGGGCAGTTTTACTGTGGTATAGATCTTCAGGTTTGGGATGGAGCCTGGGCTCTAAGATGATGGTCCTACAGCTTGGGCTGCACCTCAAGCCTCACTCCTACACTGCAATTAAACAGGCCCTTAGCCTGTGACCTGTGACCCAGAGTCAGCTGTCACTGGCCAGCCACGGGTGTCTGACTGCAGTATAGACATATTAAGCTTTCTTAAGTCGACTTAATTTACTCTGCATCTACACTACACTTTCCTTAAGTCGACAGCAGCTGCTTAAGTCGACTTAAGGAAAAATTAAGTCGAATTTATAAAACCTAGTTTTAAGTCGACATTGCTGGCTAAGTCGACTTTAGAAAATTGACTTAGCCAGTGTAGACATGGAGTAGCCCTAAGTGGACTTAGGGGGCTCCAGGACTTCCCCACTGCCCTCCCTGCCAGGGTGGTTGGCACAGCCACAGCCTGGAGTGCCCCCCAAAGGGCAGGGCAGAGCCCTGCCCACCCTGCCCCTATGCCCTGCCAGGGTCCCTGTCCCCCTTTGCTCCATTGTACCAAGGTACAATGGGGCAAAGCCTGAGCCCCCTGGCACTTGGCAAAGGGTGCCCCCCCTGCCACCATGGACCTGTCCTAGGTCCACCTAGCCCCTAGAAGTCGATCTAGGCATCCAGTGTGGACGATCTAGGTAGATTTTGTAGGGTCCCCTCTAAGTCGACTTAAAATCTGAGTGTGGACATGCTAAGTCGACTTAGCTAAGTCGACCTAAATTAACAAGTGTAGACATAGCCATTGTGTATAATGGCATTAGAAAGAACACTTCACAAGATCCAGAGGGAGAGCTGTGTTAATCTATTTCAGTAGAACCAAAACAAAGAACAAGTTTTGTGACATTTTTAAAGACTAACAGATTTATTTATGGCATAAGGTTTTGGGGGTGTAACCCCACTTTGTCAGATGTATGAAATGAAAAATGTGGCATCTTAGCGGCAAATATATACATATAGGGAAGGGTGGGTCACAAGGTAAATTCAAACATTTCTAGAAGGATAGACTTCTAGCCTATTTCTGCAGAGTAAACAAGCTGTTTTGATTCAAAGAGTGTGTATGAGAGAAAGCCAGACCTTCAAGTCAGCGACACTGCTAGGAGTACCCGCATAGCCTCACAATATGCCAACATTTTTATGGTTGACTTAGAACAATGCTTTCTGAGCTCTTATCCCCAAGTGCCACTCCTCTGTTTGCTGTACATTGATGACATCATCTGGACCCAAAGAAAGGAGGCCCTTCAGAAGTTCCACCAAGATTACAACAATTCCTATCCCACAATCAACCTCAGCTTGGACCAGTCCACATGGGATATCCACTTCCTGGACACTACCATACAAATAAATGAGGGTCACATAAACACTAACTTATACCATAAACCTACTGATCACTATACTCACCTACATCCCTCCAGCTTTCATGAAGGACACATCACACGATTCGTTGTCTACACCTAAGCACTAAGATACATTTCAGATAGAGACAAACACCTTCAGGATCTCTATCAAGAATTCTTAAAAACTGCAATACCCACTGGAAGAAGTGTAAAGACAGATTGGCTACTCAGAAGTCTACTACTACAACAGCACAAGCCCAACAAGGAAAACAACAGAACACCACTGGTCATCACCAATGCCCCCAAGTCAAACCACTGCAGCACATCATCAGTAATCTATAGCTTATCCTACAGGATGATCCCTCACTTTCTCAGCCCTTGGAAGGTAGGCCATTGCTTGCTTATAGACAGGTCCCAACTTTGAGCAAGTATTCACCAGCAATTACACACCATACAACAGGAACACTAAGCCAGATATTTATCCCTGCAATGAATACCGTTGCCCACTCTGCCCACATATCTACTAAAGCGACACTATCATAGGACCTAACCATATCAGCTACTCCATCAAGGGTTCATTCACCTTCTCATTTACCAATGTGATACATGCCATCATGTGCCAACAATCCCTCTGCTGTATACATCAGACAACTGAACTGCCTCTGTGCAAAAGAATAAATGGACACAAATTAGGCATCAAGAATGGTAATCTTCAAAAACCAGTACACCAATAAGAGAACATTTCAATCTACCTGGACATTCTATAAAATAATATGCTAGATACAGTACTTCGGAAAAAACAAACAAACAAAAATGAAACTGCAGAATTGGAATTCATATGCAAAATAGATACCTTCAGATTGGGTTTGAATAGACTCTTGAATGGCTAAGTCATTACAAAAGATGATTTCCCCTCTATCATCCTTCTTAGCTCTGGATTACAGTTCTGGCTTTCCCTTTTACATATTGTTTGAATCAAAAGTGTTTGTTTACTCTGCAGAGATGAGCTAGCAGGCTATCCATCTGGAAATGTTTGACTTTACTTTGTGACCCACCCTTCTCTCTATGTATATATTTGCAGCTAACATGCCACATTTCCATTTTATGCATCTGACAAAGTGCGATTACACCCATAAGAGTTTATGTGATAAATACATTTGTTACTCTTTAAAAGTGCCACAGAACTCTTTTTTGTTGTTGTGGTTTCACTTCACAAGAAGTTCATTCCTTTTATTAATCACACCTTCTACAATTGGTTTGGGGAAATTATGTGCATTCTTTAGTTCAGCATAGTTTGTTGGAACATCAAGATATTTCTTTAATCCCTATAACACTGGCATTATTCAAGCAAGCACCCAAATTATGGCTGAGATTGTTGTGTTTTCTGTGTGAGAGAGACACACTTAATTAAACTGCAATGAAGAAGATATGTTTTGGCTTCTTAAATTCAAGGTTTTTTCTCAAGATAGGAACAAGTTGTTTGTTTTTTTTTAAAACAAGAATAAGAATTTTTTTTAAAAAATCTGAAAACATTATTCACCTTTTTAGGGATGAACTTGGATCTTGAATTTTCCAAATTATTGCATTTCACAATGCTAGAACTATATTATGCATTTATACTATATTATACATATACTATATTACTATATAATATACTATATTATACATTTTGTTTTCATTTTAAAATGTGTACAGTAATACTTTAAAGGAGTGATTTTTACATATATGTGGGGAAAAAAATATCCAAGTGAGAAACTGGATACAATCTTTTGTGAGACTGAAATGTAAATTAGCTTATTTTATTTGGATAACATAGCAGGGGATAAACAATGCCCATTTGATTGTGAAAAGTGTCATAGTGTCTTTAAATACCCACAAAGTGGTTAATAACTTTATTTTATGAATCATATGAAATATGGAGGCAGTAAAACCACATCCCTGGCACTCAAATTATGTTTACACATGGCCTGTGGGTGAGATTCCCAGCTTGCATAGGCATACGCATATCAGCACCCATTGAACTAATGTAGTTGTGGTACCACAGAAAATGGCAATTGGCAGCATAGTCTAGCTGCCCCATGTACGTACCCACGGGGTCTAGGCAGGTCTGTAGTCAGGGACGTTAACATGTGTTGCTGCTGTTACTGTGATTATGGCTATACTACTGTCTGTAGTATGCTAGATTGATAAGAACTAGTATAAAGTATGTCTCGGTAAGCCCTCTGCCAGACAGAGCCGGCAGCAGTAAGGGTTAGGTTTTATATCTAGGGCTTCCTGTCAATGATACAACACCAAACCAGATCAAGCCCCACCCAGTCACCTGTAAAGTCATACACTAGCCATGGAATTCCCCCCAAAAGGCAATTCTTCCTCTCTTGCAAGCACAGAGTCTGAGTGAAGAAAGTAAAGTATTTTAATAAAAAGGAAGCAACACAGCACTGACTTGAGAAAACAGTACTTATTGTGTGGCCTTCTTCAGTCTGCCTTCCCCAGAGACAGGCTACTCCCTGCCTCTTCTCTCCTAGGCCCTCCTGATCTGTTTTCTCTTCTCTTCATGTAGTCTTTTCTGACTCTTTCACATTGGGGGGTCATTAATTATAATTAAGTTGTCAAATCAGTATCCCATGAGGGTACATCTACTAGGTCATTAGAAAGACTGAGCCCAACTCCCCTGAAAGAGCCATTAAACTTGTGACATCAGGGTTTCAATGACTTCAGTGGAACAAAACTAGATTCTGTGTCTCAGATGCACAACAGCACTAAGACTCCTTCCTTCTATTGAAATTGGTGGAAATCAGGAGCCTAAATACCTTTGAACATCTGGGCCTAGGTACCAGAATTTCAAGTGTTCAGCATGAATAATTGGGGTCAGATTTTCAAGACTCTTTAGCATAGAACAATTCCCATTGTCCTCTTGAAGTTAGATTTCAAATCCAGCCACTTATTCTAGAACTTAAATAGGAACAGAGGGGAATTTTTAAAAATCTGCTTCTCACATTATGGGTGCACTTCCAGAAATCTGGTCCTAAATTTCTATTGTTCAAAGAATGAGCTATGTGGTTTGTAAGAATGCTATGAATTGTTTCTGAAGATGTTATATGGAGACACCACGGCTATGTCTACACTTGTAAATTTAGGTCGACTTCAGCTAAGTCGACTTAAAGTAGACTTTAAGTCGACTTTGTTAAGTCGACTTAGCATGTCCACACCTAAATTTTATGTCGACTTAGGGGGGACCCTACAAAGTTGACCTAGAGCATCCACACTGGACACCTAGATTGACTTGTAGGGGCTAGGGGGACCTTGGACAGGTCCATGGTGGCAGGGGAGCACCCCTTGCCAAGTTCCAGGGGGCTCAGCCTTTGCCCCATTGTACCCAGGTACAATGGGGCAAAGGGGGACAGGGACCCTGGGAGGGCATAAGGGCAGGGCTCTGCCCTGCCCTGTGGGAGGGCATGCCAGGCTCTCCCTGTGCCACCCCCCTCGCAGGGAGGGCAGTGGGGAAGTCCTGGAGAGCCCTAAGTCGACTTAGAGTCGACTTAGGGCTTCTCCACGTCTACACTGGCTTAAGTTGACTTTAGAAAGTCGATTTAAGCCTAAAGTTGACTTTAAATGAGGTTTAACGAAGTTGACTTAATTTTCATTGTCGACTTAATCAGCTTGCTTAAGTTGACTTAAGGAAAGTGTAGTGTAGATGCAGAGTAAATTAAGTCGACCTAAGCAAGCTTAAGTCGACTAAATTTACAAGTGTAGACGCACCCCACCAGAGGTATCCATTCTCCCACAGCAGGCTGTGGCACAGCAGATGTGCCTGTCTCAGTTTCCTCTTTTCTTCACAGTTCACAGTAACTCTTTGCAAGCTTTCTAAGCATAATGCGCACTATAAAACACTATTTAATTGAAAAAGTTCCACAACCATATTCCTTACCACAATCCAAACAGTACATTTATTCTTTCAAGTCCAAATAGTCCATCAACTCATACAATAAAGCTCTGGCATTATCCCTCCTCCCATCCCCTTTTGCTGGAGCATTTCTTTGCTGTTTCCTTCTCAGGTCTGGTTTGAAGTCTTGCCTAGAAATATCAGCACACATATCCAACCATCCATCATGGCCCTGCCTTCAACCCTCTCTGGCCCTTCTTCTTCAGCCCTCCAACTCAGAGAACCAACAGGTATCTCCCTCTTCTGCTCTCAGTCTTCAGTCCCTCAAGCTCTGGTCATGGTTTCCTGGCCTCCGAAGCTTTGGTGAATGTCCTCCCTTAAGCTCTCAACCCAGCTCTGCTTCTCTTCTGAGGGCGTATACTCATATTTGCTCTCCCTGAGTACTGTGTTCTATGCTCTTCCTCTCTTGCTTGCTGGTCTTCAATGTCTAATCATGTCCTACTCCTAGTGGCAACCCTATCCTCCTCATTACACCACACTAGACAGAGATGATAGGTGCATGCTGAGTGTGGGGAAGCACAATTTTAAAAGGTTTGCTTGCTCCAACAGCTTGAGTCATGCAACTTCTCTCCCCCCACCACACCCACCCCAGGTATGACCTCCTCTTACTCTCAGCAGTCCCTTTCTGCACCTCTTGGGTGTTAGCTCTGCAGGGAGGGGCTGCTGCTTTAGCTCCATGAGGAGAGGCATCAGCAAAGGCTGTTACTCTCCCTGCAGCTCCTATTTGTTTGCCCTGACCTCTGTCCACAGCTTCAGCTCTTATTCTCTTATTTTGTTTTTATGTTTGTTATTATGTAATTACCAGAAGTTACATGCATAACACATTATGGCTACACAGTTAAGCATCCAAGTCAGGAAATGCCAAAAATTAAAATACCACGAATGACTACAACTCATCCTTTCTTTGTGCAATATGTTATATTATTAAATTCCTTTTGCTCAAACAAAACTGTGATGTTCAGGGCTTCTTTTTCCTTGCAACCTTAACATTTACAGAAACAAGAACAAGAATTCTTTCCCTCTAGCCTGGCAAGACAATTGTGTCATCTAAGGGTAAGCTACACTACAAATTTACTTCTGTGCAGCTGCAACCCACCTGATGAAGACGTTCTAATCCAACAGAAGAGAACTCTCTGATGGCTTAATAAATCCACCTCCATGAGAGATGGTAGCTATGTAGTAGAAGCTCTCTCACTGACATAGCATTGTCTACGTGGTGCGGGTTTACAGTCAGTATAATGACGGCACTTGGGGGTATCGATTTTTCACTCCCCTTGTAAGGAAGGTTTGTTCGTTGGACATTTTGTTAAACTATTTTGTTTTATGAGGCTCCATTTTGTCATTTACCTTCTTCATTGACAATGTGCACCTTTTCTTCAAACAGAGTTGGGGAAAAGCTTTGGCAGGAAGAGTCAGAGAGTAGTGATTATAGAAGGGCAGAACAGACAGCTCTTGGGGCTGACCATCTGTGAGATGGATGTCCATATTTATCCACAACCATAGGATCAAGAGTGAAGAATTGCTATAGATGATGACTTATCTGTTCCCTTTGGATTCTGCCTTGTTCCTATTCCTCATTCCATTATTCCTGTTCCTGGGTTTCTCATTGATATCCTGATTCCTGGTCTTCAAATCTGACCTGATTCATTCCTACGATTGTTACCTAGAAGGATGGTGATGTAGTTGCTTACAATTATCGATTAATAGTAAGGCTTTGTTTTATTCTTTGCATTGGGACCTTTTGGCTTTAGGCCTTTTGATATATCTGAGCTGTTTTGTTAATAAAATCATTTAATTGTTTAAAAAATATACAAGTTGTCCATTGCATGGTTAAAGGATGGATTCTACCAATGAGTGTAACAGGATTAAAGAGTGAACCTATGAGAATGAGGGGGTCCTTTTATAAAAATTACTTTTACCAGGACCCATTTGTAGCTGTCTTAGTGCAACACTATGAACAAGATAGTTATACAAAAGTAACTGCTTGCCTATCTTCTACTCTTATCCCTGTACATGCCTGATTTGCAGCATATATCAACTAATGTTAACAATCAGTGTAGTAAAAAATGTATTAGTTAAAAACCAATACTAACATAAAAGGGCCTGGGGAGCAGTCTCACTAAAGGATATGGACTATATTTTAGTACTCACATTTACTCATTTAATTGTGTCAAAATCTAGTTAGTGCATCATGGCAGAGGATAAAGAATGACAAAGGATTAAGTATAAATTCTGCTTGCTACTGAGTGCTCCTGTAGGATGAATCATACCTAGATGATCAGGAGGTTCCAGACTCACAGAAGGAAGATTTGATGATAAAAGAAAGTTAACTTACTTTCAAGTACAATGTAGAGAAATTTACCGAGGAAAACCATAAATGGCAACAACAGCAACTAAAAGGTCTGTTGCTAGCAAGTGGCTACTATGGGTAGCAAGAAACTGATTAAATAATTCACAATTTCCATTTATCTGTGATAAACTTTTTTAAAGCATTTTGATCTCTTTGGATCATGAAAGTAACAGAAAGTGGTGAAGTGGAGGACCATGTCTGGGGAATTGCTTATATAATCTTTTCTGTGTGCATTGTAGAAACCTTCAGAAAATATATGGAGAAGACAAAAGGAAATGGATTGGTGACTCATTATAGCAGTGATCCAGTGAAATAGGGCCCTGGGACTGCAGAGACTAAAACAACTATTTATTTTATTTTCAAGCTGTGTTTGAAATGGTTGGTTTTGAACCCAGCCCTATGGGATTCCAATTTTGTTTTCATGATAGTCTCAGAAAGACAAAAATGATCATTCTTACCTCAGCTTGCTTCAATACAACACAAACAATATAAAATAGAACCATATCAATTCTGGAAATATCTGTTTTAATTTTCTCAAGTTACAAAAGGTAGCTAAAACAATAGAAGACAATTTTCAATAAGTACTAGTCTTACCAGTTTCAGACAAAATGAATTTTTCAGCCAGCACATACCATTCCCGACCATCTGAAGATACAGATTCACACCCAGCCTCCAACCCTTAATACCAAGCTTGTCAAACTTGTACTGGGGAAAATATTGGATGATGTTCTTAACTCTGCTATTGACAGATCCAAAATGCTGACATAGTAGGACCTCTAAAAGTAGAAATGCAATTAAATTGTTAGAAAAGTAACATTTGCAGTGTGGTTGTAGTCATGTTGCCTCCAGGATATTAGAGAGACAAGGTGGATGAGGTAAATATTTTTATTGGACCAACTTCTTCAGCTGGTGAAAAGAGATGAGCTTTTGAGCTACAGGGAGCTGTTCTTCAAAGACATGCTTTCTGAGACATTTGATAGATGGCATGTCTGAGTGGATAAAATACATTGATTTCTCTATGTGTGCTTGAACTGTATCTCTGCTAGTCATTATTACTACTTACTAATCATTAATACCAGCATGAAGCAGAACAATGCTAGTTTAGGATCGTTAAGTTATTCCCAAAGATGTTTACTACTAAGCCTTGAAAATCTGTCTGTCACCTGTGAGCCTTCTCCCTCCTCTAATGGACATGTGTAGGTAGAATGACACTGCCCACTACACTCTCTTTTCCTAATTCAAAGTTTCTTGAAGCCAGTGAGAATCTCGCCCTGGATTTTAGGGGGCTATGCATTCTCTCTCTTATCAGTGGGGCAAGAGCCTGTTTAGGGCTCTCAGTTATTCTTCAAGAACACAAACGAGCATGGGGAGAGGTCTCACTAAAGGATATGGACTTTCTAAGAGAGAAGTAAGTAGCGCAGCTAAAACATATTCCTCCAACCATACTCCTGGGAGGATTACACCTGCATCTGCTGCACAGAAGCAAAGTGCCTCAGGTTACCTCCAGATGATTTCTAAAGCCGTGTATGTTTTATCATTCCCCTATTTAGGAAGTCCAAATTTGTCCTACTGTTACCTTACACAAAAGATAAGACCATGAGATAACCCTTGTGTTTCCTTTGTACTAATGTAAGTGAACAGAGCACCATTTTAAGTTGATGAGAAAAGATGTGGTGAAAAACATTTGGAAACACACTAGGCACACTCATGGGAATTTATGTTTCTTTTTGCTAAAGGAAATAAATGGATAAGACGACCATGGATGAATTATATAGCATAATTAAAGAGCCATCCTCTGGCTACAGTACAGTAGAAACTGCTTTTGTTGCCATCTATCCTGAAAGTTTAATTACAAAACCATATTTTTATTGTAAGCCTAAAGTGCCCTGTTTCATTTTAAAACAGCAGTTAATGAGCTGGGTAATAAAGGTGAGAAGGTGGGTGAGGGAATGTCTTTTATTGGACCAATTTCTGTTGGTGAGAAAGACATACTTTCAAGCTTTTGGAATACTATTCTTACCTCACCCACCTTGTTTCCCTAATAACCTGGGATCAACCCTGAATACGCATAATAAGAGTGGCTGATCAGCTGAAAGATAAGGATATATGTATATATATATATATATATATATATATATATATATATATATATATATATATATATATATAAAACTCATTTCAGTTTAATAAGATATTTCAGTGACTATATAAAGGCTTGGGAGAGAGACAGCATAACCAGAGGGGTGACTATTGCTGAAGATTTACACTGTCACAGTGAAGCTGGTCAGACAATAAGGATTAGGAAGAGCCATTAAAGAATGAACATTTAAGAAGGGGTGTCACGGGGTTGTGCCTGTTTCAGTGCTCTCTGCTGGGCAAAGTCCACAGGACGTAACAGAGGCAGGTAGTTCTGCGAATTTCTCAGGTGCTGGGGCTAACCTGGACCAGTCTATATCAAAGGCAATACCTGACCCTGGGGTCATGGCAGCATGGCCTAGCATCCACAGAGTCAATCTCAAAGTCAATGCACGGCCCAGGGGTCAGGGCAGCACAGCCTAGCGACTGGAGTCAGTTATAAGGGTACCTGCTCAGGGTATGCGTTACCCCGGATAGGGGAGCTCAGGACTCCCACTCCACTGAACCCCAGCCCAGGGCCCTAACAGTGCCAGGGTTACAAACAGAAACACACTAGCTTGGATCTCGCACCACACTCAGTCTCCCCTTCCAGGCCCCCTGGGCTACTTCTTACCCAGGTTGTTGGTGAGGGTCCTTCCTTGGAGCTCCAGGCTGTCCTCTCCTGTGGCGGGTGCCATCCACTCCTCCTAAAGTGCACCAGTAGTAGCGAGCTCCTGGGCATCTGTCTCCAGGCAGCCTACAGGTAGAGGCTACTCTCCTCTAAGGTCTCTGGGTTTGCTCCTTCTCTTGAGCAGGGGCTGGTGCATCTCCTGTTTAGGAGCTTCCAGTGTGTGTCCTTCCTCCACACTAGCTAGTCCAGACTGAGCTGAGCAGCTTCCTTTTATAATGGGACAACAAGCTGAGCATGCCCAGCAGGGCTCAAAAGGTGGGGCTTCTGCCACTCAGAGTCTGCTGGGCTTCTGCAGTGTGGGGTAAACCTGCCCCGTCACATTGTGGGTAGAGAGGGGGGGAATCAGAGACCACATGAGAAACATACAAGCTGCCTGTGAGTGTAACTCCTTTGACGACGACAACAACAAAATCCTGCACTGTGGGACAATATTGGATTAGATTTATACACAACATTATGTAACTATATATGGTTTATATAAACCAACCATAATTATAGTCCTTCCTTTTACCCAATCCAGCTCCCTTATTACTAAACTCAAATCAATAGTCTAAGACTGTATATCATTCTACAAAAACATACTACACAGAAACTAATAACATAAACACCTTCTTTGAGGACCCGATTTCCCACAATTTTCAGAAACACAATAAAACATCATAGATAAAGCTATCTCCACAGAGAACATAACTACGGTTACATCAGTGCCCACTGACAGCTTTCCTCTAGAATGCAACAAAACCTACTATGCCTTTTCTGCATTTAAGAATACATTCACTAAAGGCCACCTACAGCACTTAGTGATAAAATGGGATCTGTAAGCTTGGTTATCTCTTAAAAGCTACAGAAGCAGCCATTGTGCAGCTCCAGTTCAATAAGGTACTCTCTCATACTCTTCCCACGTCCTCCCCTGGACCACCAATGACTAAGTATTAGAGGCTATGTCTACACTAGAAAAGTTAAGTCAACTTTGTTAGGTCGACTTTAAGTCAGCTTAACTTTTTCTAGTGTAGACATACCCCTTGTCGACCTTATTAAGTCAACTTAATGCTTTAAGTCGACTTAATAAAGTCGACTGAGGCATTAATCCCCATCCACATTGACTTAAATTGACTTAAGGAGTCGACTTAAGCCTTAAGTCGACCCAAAATTAGGTGTTATTAAGTCAACTTCAGTTTTCCTTATGGCGATTTAAGAAACAGCTCAAGTCCACAATAAAAGCCCAGTGTGGACAAGGAGTAAGTTAGGTCGACTTAAGCCTCCTTAAGCTGACCTAACTTGTAAGTGTAGACCGACCCACAGTAAGGGGGAAAGAGAAAAATTCTGTAGCCCAGTGATTAGGGCACTTAGCTGATTGATAGGAAAGCCTGGCATTAATCCCTCTGTACCACTCTATCTTTTATTATTTAGCTATGGTAGAACAACTTCAACAGGAAAGACTGAGGAGACTATCTATCCCCTATCTCAGTGGTTATACCACTGTCCTGAAAGGTAGGATTTGAAAAGAGGGTCTCCTTTCTCCTCTTCTGGCAGAGAGGGGGCAATTGAACCTGGTTTCCCATATCCTCCACAAGTGTGCTCACCTCTGGACTAAAAGCTATGAGGTAGACAGTATTCCTCCTCAAGCTGTTCTATGTGGAGTGAGTCAAGCACCTTTCTCCAAGAAACACCTTCGGTGCCCCCAAGTCACCTGACTCTTGGCAGCCGCTTCCTGTCCATGGATTGCTAAGCAGTGGTTAGCACTTCCCTGAAAATTGGACTGAGACACCTAGCAACTTTTATTATACACTGCTATAAATAATATAAATTATACAGCATGAGCAGCAGCAGTTCATAGATGCTGAATGATGAATAAATTTCGACTCTAATCTGCAGGGATCATCACTAGGAGCCAAATGGATAGGAACATAAGAATGATCATACTGGATCAGACCCTTCATCCATCTAGTCTAGTATCCTGTCTCTGAAAGCGGCTAGTACCAAATGCTTCAGGGGAACGTGTAAAAACTAACAGTAGGCAGATATAGGATAATATTCCCTTGACATTAGTTCTCTTCCTGATCCCTAGTAGCTAAAGATTAGCATCTACCCTGAAGCAAGTTTACTATCCATTTCAAAGCGTATATCATTAATGAAGAGTTCAGATAAACAGAGCTGCCTCCATGCCTGTTGAATCTTTGGCCTCTCTTTAGGAAAGGAAAACGATGCCATTTATTGGTAATGGTATTTTACTGTGAAATGGGTGCCAATTGGCTGGGAAATGGATGAGGCAACTAAACTCTTTTTTTTTTAGACAAGTGAAACACTATTGTTCATTAAGGACTAGGGACAGTAAGAGTTTTCTATTCAAACTAATTTATAAATGTTTTCCTATTATTATGAAGGTCTCTTGGCAAAGGCCTTCTCTACTCTAAAAGTTAGAAAGTCTGGAAGCTTCTTTAAAGGGGTATATTATGAAGGAAGGAATGGTTCTTATTAACTTCCATTTCTTTTGATTCCAACTGACTCAGGAAGTCACGTCTCAGCCCTCAGTGATGATTCTAAATCCAAATAGCTGACTTAAACAACAAATAGAATCAGTTTAACAGCTAGTTTTATCATTTCTAGTTAAAAGTCTTTAAAACAGTGGCTTGAGGTGAATAATTCTTTAAAATATCATGACAAATTTGCAAATGTGACTCTCTCTGAAAATGAGTCTCTTTCAATCATCTCACACTGTGGCCCAAAAATTAAGCAACCCCAAATCATTATTAAGATTTAGGCCAAGGTCTGTTGAAATGTAGATATAATAGTCTACTGTAATTTTAGCTTCAGCAACAAAAATGTTAGCCAAACAGAGGGAAATAAATAAATAGATTTAAGATGACAGTGTAAAATTATGAAGGAATTTAATTAAGAAACCCACAAATAAAACAAACTAAAGAGTGCAAAAGAAATGTGGATATTTTCCATGGGTGCAATTCTAACTTACATAAAAATACTTTAATAAATTTTAAATGTCTGTGAATTAGCTAAAGAAACTAAAGATCGGACATTTTCCCTAGTGAAAAGAGTTACAAAATTGGTTGTTTTAGGTGGAGAAGGTGATTACTTTCATGTTAGAGACATTCCAAGTACTTTCAAACTCTAATTTTTGTGCAAAGGTACAAATAGTAAAATTGTTGGGATTAAGCTATTCAAATAATGTAATTCCAATTTAACTTAATCCTATAAACAATAGTTAGAGACATCAATGCTAGGAAACTATTAGGGACCAGTTTATGGGTGCTTTTTCTACATTATTGTATAAGATGATTTTTAGAAGGTACCATTACACAACTCTCCACCCCCAAATTAACATGCTAATACAAGGGTGACCAGCTCCATTATATTTTAATGAATAAAAAGTGTTGGCCAGATTCTCAGCTGGTGTAAATTAACATAAAGGTATTGAAGTCAATAGAGCCAGAGTGATTTGAATCATCTGAGGGCCCGGCTCTGCCTATAGAGAAAGACAGCATAACTTACTGTACATTCAGCTCTTGCTGAATGGACACAAGAAAACAAATTTTACTATGGTTTACTCCAGGTTTACTAACACAGAGATTGGTGCAATAACAATGGATGATATCACATCTTCCCATATTAAAATTTACTGAAGGATGCTAAGAGAGAGAACTTCTCCATGACGAGGTTTTAACAGAATACCTCCCTGATAATTCTGTCATGGGGTAGAGCAGGATTTGTGTCTCATAAAATCGTCCACAAGAACAAGCTAAAAATCCAGAGGATATCCAGGGATTCAGCAAAATGTGAGGGCTGTGTAAAATAATTTCCGGTGCCTCCAGATTGGCTTTGTGTCACAGGGTCCCCTATACTATTCCCCTTGGCTAGCACTGCCTTGGAGATTTTTCAAAGCAAAATGCTCCACTGTTAATGGGACTCAAGGAAAGTAATTATGGTTCCACAGTATCACCTTGTTCACCTAAGCTCTCTGGAATGACAGGAAGGAAAATGAATGTCCTATCTCTTACCTCCACCCACTCAACTTGAAGGAATCAATGTCAATGATTATAATCTCTACTCTACTCCCTGATTGGGGACAAGGAACACCAGAGGTTCAGAATACTTCAGGGTTCAGAAGAGAAAGTACTAGGTTAGAGCTGATGAGTAGTTCACAAGCAACTCCACAAAGTCTGGTAATTTGTGTTTAAGAGTTAATGCTGTTCAAATGGCCTTCTGTCCTTGCTTGTTTAGAGAAAAAAAAAGTAAGGTACAGTCATGGAACAATCTGTGGCAGCTTCTGGGAAGAGAGGTAGTCACAAGCCCAGCAAGAGTGTGTGGTTCCCGATATGAATGTCCTACGATCCACAGGAATTAAGCCCGATTTACCTAGACAACATTAGGCTCCATTCCCTTTCCTAGAAGACTGATCAAAACCCACAACCATCCTAGAAGAGAAAATGTGGAGCAAAATCTGTGAGGAGTTTCCTATTGATTTCACTCACCCCATGGGTTTTGTTGCAGAAATTCCTAATTCCAGATATCAGACATTAACATTGCATTCTGTAAAAAGATGTACAGGAAAATTCTGTCACATGCATAAATCTGTCAACACTTCAACTTTAAATAAAAGTGGTACTTGAAGTAAATGGCTTCTCTTCATTCTGATTTTGTTTCTTGTATTTTTCTACAGCCTTTCTTCTTTTTAATAATAAATGTTTTCCTAGGTAGCTATTTAGTATCATACTTTTATTCTCTTTAATGTGCATGTTCACTTTGGAATTTTAAAATCTTTGTCAATTAATTCTTTAATCATCAAGAATAATTTCACTTTGTAGCAAAGAAATACAGTTAGCAAATCAACAAGATGCAAAGGACAATTTAATAAGTGTAGTAGTGCTGAGGGACAGTTTCTTTCAGCACAGGTACTTACAGTCAAAACTTTTTTGGCACTTGAAATAAACTAAGGGTTAAAAAAAATGATGAGAGTTCCTCAGGAATTATTCAGACTTGGATCTGATAAGTCTGCTAGTTATTTAAACATTGCCCTTGGCGTGAAGCCTAAAACCCATCCTGTGGGTCTAATGTCATAGCTCTTTTCCTTGTTTTAAATAGATGAGAATGAAAAGTTTGACTTACATTTAGCATTTATTTAAGGAAACCAACTTCAACCTCTCTCTCTAAATGAAACAACACAGATATAAAGTTTTACAAGAGTTATAATTTAGACAATTAGTGTAATTTCTGCTCTGTATAACATCTAGCACTGCCACTTAGACCTACTCCTGAAAATAGTTAGTTATAACAATCTCTTTTCAAAACCATTGATATCTGTCTTACTCACGCTTTACCTGCTAATATCTGTGTGCCTATTATATATCCTTTCTAAACTTATTAATTGAAAGACAAATTTCTGTCTATAAATATTGTTAAAAGCTTACATCAGCAGACAAATGTTGCCTTCAAACACCTATAAATATCAAAATCCTGGTTTCCCTCAGATATGCTGTAAAATCTATGCTTAAAGAATAAAACCAACAATACATACTTGTCAGCAATAAGAAGTCATTGCAAATGGTTTCTAAAAATGGTTCCCAAACAAATAGGGGAACAATGATATGGTTGTTCATGTGTGATCTGTATATTAAAAAAAACAAACAAACAGCCCTCCCTTTACAAACATTTTCTCCTCTTCATTTTCCAAAAATCTAAAATATCCAGGGAAAGCTCTCTTTTCACAACCAATTAAGTGCAGTTTGATTTCCATTTTCACTGGAAAAATTAGATTGCTATACTCTATTTTTTTCTCTTTAGCATAATAGCCGATCTTAAACTTTTATTCTGTTGTGTTGATTTGCAAAGCTGACTGCTCTCATTGTGAAACTGATTATCTAGTCAACAGTGCACCTCCTTAATCTTTGACCAATACTTCAGATATATCTTTCCTTCAACATATAACATAGACTCATATTTTATATAGTTCTTTCCCTGATGCTAGGAGTTAAAAAAAATATAACTTGTCTATTCAAAACAAAAATTACAGAACAGTTCAGAGACTCCGTTACAGAAAGATATATACCAGTAAAAGTGACTGGACTGTTTTACATCAGGAAGGATATTAAGAGAGAGAAAACTACTAAAATGACTGATTTATACATATCCTGATTGTTTCTTCAAAAATAAATATAGCCATAGACACAGATAATAACAACAGAAAAGAACTCTCCGGCATTTAAGTGTCATCACAGATAAGATACCCAAACTTATTTAAGGAAATTGGTCTTCCACTGTGATACAGTTATTATGGGCTAAATTGTGGCACATAGCTATTGGATTGCATTGAGGACAAATATATAGCAACACTCAATGCTGTTCCAGGAAGAGATTGTGTCTTAGGCAACACATTTTGTAGCCTCTGTAGGTCTAACTGGTATCAATAAGATTTGTGAGTCCTGGGCACTTCTGAGAATCATGCCATATATTTTCCATATTGCTCAAAACTCAGAAAGCCACAGAATGTCCCTCATATTGTCCCTAAAACAGAAATATCGATCCACTTGAAGAAGTCAGTTCCATTCTTATCAGCTACAGTGTGGTGCACTGATGTACAGAGGGAGAAGAGTTGCTTCTTTGAATGAGCTCTTTGCCCTATAGATCTTTTTTCATGCCTAAATTACTAAGTGATTTAATATGTCATCCACAGCTATACACCCATTCTTTTTAGTCTGAAAAGATAATGTACCCTAAGGCTGGTATAACTTGCCTTCTGTAAAAAAGATGTCAATAATTTAAAGAAGTCTTCCCCTATACCTGTCTATTCTTTGTCTGAGATAAACATTTTGTAAAAGTATGTGTGTGTGTGGTAGCATGAGCCAGCAGTGAGGGATTAGAGAATCTATTTGTTTTCCCATTTAGGAAAAAATCATTATGTAGCATGATAGCACAGTACAGTGTTGAGCTGTATAATGATTGAAATGAATTCACAAAGGGTAGGGAGCATGGAATGCTCCCCTTGGGAAATTAAATACCTTCCGGTTGGTGCAATCTGTTGTGTAATACGGGGGGAGGGAGGGGGGCGGCAGGGGGATGACAAAAAAAAAAAAAAAAAAACTCTCATTGGGAGTATTTTGTAAGTCCCCAGATGCAGGCATCTATAACTACTTTTCTCCAAGCTAGCTGAGGCCGTGTCTTTTGTGAAAAATAAAAGTCAAGTTCTCTACACATGAGATAGCTTAGCTAAAATGAAAACAGCTAGAGTCTGCTCAACTACAAAATAATATTCAGCCTTGCACAGTGGTTTTGTGAGCCACTGATGAAATATGTTAACATTAGCTATTGCCTAACCACTGCTGGTGGATCTTGTGTTTTCCCCATATTTAGTGGATCAGGGTGCCCCCCAGTTACCCCATCTCCAAGTGAGGGGGTCCCTCTAATAACGTCCTGCGGGGAAGGGAGGGGGAAAGGTCCCAGGCCCTCCCACTACTCTGGGTCCCAACATAACTCTGTGCTGCTTGACTAGTATTCAACACTGCAGTTCTCTCTCTCCTGGGCTATTTCCCCCTCTGCCTGGGCAAGGCATCTTTCCTCAGCCTTGCAGATTCTCCCTCCAGGGACCTGTACCTTCAACTCCTTTTAGCTTCTCCACACAACACTTCACTCTTTTACTCTACTCAGCACTTCTCATACACTTCCTCCAACTTATGCCCTGTTTGTCTGGAGCAGGGTATTTTTTTTTTTTTTTTTTTTTTTTTTTTTTAAATCAGGCACCTGGCTGGCCCTGTTTGGCCTCAGTTGCTCCTAATTACCCTCTACTAGCTCCAGCTGGTTTACAAGGAACAGTGCCAGGAGCATTCTGGGGCTTATGACTCCGTTACTTCCCTCTGGCCTTGATATATCACACCACCCTGGTGAGCCAGCTGGCTCAAGTGAAAAGCACCTCTATGATCATGTTAAGGTGCTGTGTGGTGGATGGAAACTCAGATTAGAGGCAAGAATTCTAACTGGAGTTATGTCTGCAGTAAAAAGCAGCCCATGTATGCATGTTTCTAACATCTACTGTGATGAGCCCTATCCCACATTGGAACATCCTGAGATCTCTGATGCTCAGGAGGTACCCAAGTGTCATTTCCCTGCACTCAACTGACACACTATACAACTGCTTGGGAGGCACTCAAAGGTTTTTCACTGATAAGAGGAGGAGTGTAGATGAACAGATGTCCAGAGCTATCTTTATTGCAAGCGGATGACTAGTGAACCAAATATGGGGGAATACTTATCCTTCATGTAGTTCCTTTGACTTCAGTGGTGTGAAACCAAGCTTAAATTTAGCCCAGTAGGGAAGTCAAGAAGTCATGCAGAACCTTCTCAAACCAAAAGCCATTACATCTACTGTTTCTTTTTTAACTGAATCACTAACCAATTCATTTTCAGTAAAATGAGAAATGAAATCTTAATGTCACAGAAAGTAATAGAAAACTGCATATCCCCATTGCTTCTTTGTGTTGCCATAAGGAATATGATTGTTTATTAGTACAACTGAACTAAGTAGTAATAAGCCCTGATAGACATTCCGATTAGAAGCTTGAAAATTTGTCCAAGCAGAAACTATGAACAATACAGATCTCAGGAATAAAGTATTTGCAGGCAATTTGATATTCAGTCAATGACCAGTTGTCATCTTATTTGATTCACGGTGTTCTATTAAGGATATTTTTTCTAATTTTCCTAACAGGAATTTTAAAATATTTACAGTTAATAGGATCATATTAGTGAATTAGTTGTGGAAATAAATACATAAATTGCCAGAAAGAATGATTATTCACACTTCTACACCATACAGCAATACTCCAATTTTGCCAGTATTTCAGAGTTTCGGTTTTATCCCATTGTTTTTGGGCTGTTCCTTTACCTCCCTTGGTGTGGAGGAGTCCTCAGCAGCTAAAGAATCAACACCTATATCTCACATCCTTCCCATGACAAGGGGGGTTTGTCAGGGGTGGAAAACAGGAGTATTGACTTTTAAGAACATGATGTAGTCTGGCTTTCAACTTGCAAACCTCCCTTATGGGGCCAGAACCCGCTAGTGCAGCTTTAAATCAGTCACCATTAACCTAAGCACCAGGCAAGAACCAGAGAGCAATGACTCCATCCTTTATTTAAAACCAAATAGAGCTCAGCTTCTGGCCCATCATCCAAATATCCTCACTGATGTCAATTGCAACAAATTAAGTGATCAGAGCTGTCTGAGCCAGCAATTTTAAAATATCATCTCCAGTCTTGCTATAAATTATTTATTGAGAGTCAAATTCTGCATTCTTACTCACAATGACTAAGTCTACACTGTCAATTTAAGTCGACTTAAGGAGGCTTAAGTCGACTTAAATTAAGCCATGTCCACACTAGGCATTCATTAAGTTGACTTAAGAAATTCCTTAAGTTGACTTAATGAAAGCTTAAGTTGACTTTGTTACTACCACTCATTAAGTCGACTTAACCCTTAAATCGACTCCTTAAGTCAACTTAAGGATGGTGTGGACAGGGAATAACCCTTAAGTCAACTTTATTGAGTTGACTTAAGCGTGGTTAGGTCGACTTAACACAGTGGACTAAGTCGACTTAAAGCTAAGTCAACTTAGTCCACTTTGTTAAGTCGACTTTATTAAGGTAAACTTTAAGTAGACTTAAAGTCGACCTTATTAAAGTCTACTTAAAGTCAACTTAACTTTTCTAGTGTAGACATAGCCAATGAGAAGTACTTGGCTAGAGTCTACATGTCTCCAGCCCTTACCCCAATATAGGTTAGAATGGTAGCTGTAACCTGCATTAGTTACAAATGTTCCCAAAAAGATATTCCTGTAGTGGAGATATGTCAGAGCACACTGTCTCACCAGCCATGATCTCAGAAGGCTGAGGAGGGGTGACACTTTCCTTGCCAATGGAGTTCTCAGTTACAGATACTGAAAAAAATCATATCATGTGGGAATATTTTCTGGTGAATCATACCCAGTTAAAAAGGGCTGTAACAGTTCAAACAACATACTAAATCATTTTATAGTAAAGACTTCTTTATTCATCTATAGCTTTTTAAACTGTGGTTACCATTCAATGGTTAGCATTTTTGTGGAAAAATAAACTAGTACATTTTGGGCAGATGCTAGATACTTTTAGTTCCCATTCATTTATTAGGGACAGTAAATAACTATATTATAGTAGTGACTCAAACCCCCATCTGCCTGCTGTTGAAGCTGCTACATTTGGATGTCTATATATGGATTAAGGAGCCTTAAATTTAGATTCTTGGATTTGAAACTTTGGACCATATGCTGAGCAAAGAATGAATAATAGGTACATAATTTATTTTTAAAATATGAAATTAATCAAAGCTATATTTTCAAGTACATTATCTGACCCATTCATATTTGGAGTAAGAATCAATGGAATATACTCAAAACTAGCAATTTTATAATGAGATACTCTGTATAGCAGACTGCTGTCTCTTCCACTTTTCCTTAATCAAATCTGACCACACTGAAACATCTGGAGAAACTTCTTCGAGAAGTATCACATTTTGTTAAAAAGAAAAATTCAAAAGGTAAAATTAAAATGTTTCTTCCAACTCTGGCTTTTCATTAGATACAATATCATAATATTCAGTCCCTATGGTGATGAATTATTGCCTGGTCAGTGGTTTCTGAGTGTCATGAAGCAGCATTTTGCTAGCTAATAACTATTACATTAATTTGTGTTAAAAGCAATATCAATATCAAACTCCTCAAAATACATCCATCCCTTTTCCATCTGAAAAATGCACATATAGATATGACTAAAGAAACATTCTTTAAAAAAAAAAAAAAAAAAAAACCCCACCTTCTTGATTAATTAACAGAAACAAGTGTACTGAAATTAAGAAGCATTTTAGACACTTTGCCTATGAAGGTTCTAGTATTTATGGTGCAACCTTTCAAAGCATATCCCAGATGATCCATAATGCACTGTAAAAATTCCCCTGAAACTCATCATACTCCACTCAGGTCCCAAATGGTCCTGAGCTAGCAAACACATCATCCAAAGTTTGTAGGTATTTTTCTTCAGAGATACCTATGATTAAAGTATCATCAAAAAACAAACTGAAGATATAGTCCAGCACAGATTAAAAAGTAGCAAGTGCACCTGTAACACCATAGTCCCATCAACAGAACACATACCATCCCCATAGGGAATTTACAGTTTGATATTCTCATAGTCTGTATCTAATTTAAGAAAATGACTTATTGCTACGTTGTCATCAGATGCATGACTATATTATATTCTGCATTTCCATGGAATAAAATATATTCCTGAGCATAAAGCCTGGAGCCCAAAGTGAGTTTAAGGACCTTTTTTAAAAATTTATACAGCTTTTGTATTATATTTGGTGTTGCTGTATATAATGTAGTAATATGTCCATCCAGACACAAGAGGCTAGATCCTCAGCTGGTATAAATTGGCATAGTTCTGTTTTGACTTTCCAGGAATTTTTCTGAGGAGCCGTACATATATTACTATAAAATATACTGCAAATATCCATCCATCTGGTGTCCACATAGCACTAATTAATTTTTCTTAACTTCCCACTGTTGGGAGAGCCTAACACTGTACCACAGAATGGCTGCGTCTACACTGGTAAATTAAGTCGACTTAAGTCACCTTAATTGGCCCTGTGTCTACACTACACTTTGCTTAAGTCGACTTAAGCAGCTTTCTTAAGTCGACTTAAGCAAAATAAAGTTGACTTAATGAAAATTAAGTCAACTATATTAAACCACCTTTCTACTCGACCTAAGGCTTAAATCGACTTTTTAAAGTCGCATTAAGCCAGTGTAGCCCTGGGGTAGCCCTAAGTCGACTTAGGGCTACCCCAGGACTACACCAATGCCATCCCTGTTGGGGGGGGCACAGGGGGAGCCTGGCATGCCCCCCAAAGGGCAGGGCATGTGGGCAGGGTGTGACGCTGTCTGGATTTAGGGAAGCATTTATGATATTATTTTCAATGCATATCTCATAAATGCTATAATCCATAGGAACTATGTCATGTTTGGTATCAATAGAAAGGTAGTAATTTGCTGGGAATTATTATATAGTTTATGTCTAGGAATTCCATTTCTATTAGAAGTTAGAATTTGATGTTATATCCATACTTTAACTTATGTTAAAACCATTGTGTCCTTAATGTTTAGGAATGTGCCAGGACAATGGTCCCAGGGAGTTACCTGATGAGCCATTAGGAAACAATGGTTGTATTCCTTATGTCTTTAATGGCTCATCTCCTGCTAACAGCGGAACCAGCTGGGGGATCGGGTGGCAGCAGAAGCTCCGGCGGAGCTTCTGCCACCACCCGAACCCCTGGACTGTGCTGGGGGGCCGGCTCGAATCGGAGCCGGCCCCCCAGCACAGTCCAGGGGTTTGGATGACATATTTATCAACAGGTGTGAATAGGCCCCATCTGCTCTCTGAACTGACTTTGCTAACACTTGCCCTTCTCCATCTGGCATGTGTATACATACCTCTCCACTGTGATTTCCACTTCACGCATCTGGGTTATAGCCCACAAAAGCTTATGCTGAAGAAAATCTGTTAGTCTATAAAATGCCACAGGACTCTCGTTGTTTTTGCTGTACACAGGCTAACACGGCTACCCTCTGGAAATTAGAAATTTAGGTCCACTTTACTAAGTTGACTTTAAGTCGACCTTATTAAGTCGACTTCGAGAGTCCACACAGGACTCTTAAGTCGACTTATAGCTGACTTTACTAAAATCGACTTAGAGAGTCTACACTAGACTCTCTAAGTGGACTGGTTAGGTCCCCTTTGGAGCCTCAGCTCCCCAGGCTAGGGGGGCTTGTCCTGGGGAGAGCCAGCCCCACATGGGGCTGTCTCTCCCTGAGACAGCAAGCCTCGGAGAGGTCCGGAGAAGTAGGGAGCGCGGCGCTCCCTTCTGGCCCTGACCGTTCGGCTCCCTTTTGGCCGGGACTGCTCAGGTCCCGGGCAGAAGGGAGTCCTGCGCTCCCTTCTAGCCAGAACACCAGCGGTCCCAGGGAGAAGGGAGCCCCACGGTCCCAGCCAGAAACTTTCAAATCTGTTTGTCTTCTATTTCCATCCCAACCTCAGTCCAAGTATATATATATTTGATAAACAAGGCAGCTCCACCTCCCTTTCTTACCTCTCTGTCCTTTCTAAGCAAGCTGTACTCTGCTATGTCTTGACAGCTTTCCTCTAGAGTTCAACAAAACCTATTATGCCCTATTCTGCATTTAAGAATACATTCACTAAAGGCCACCTACAACACTTAGTGATAAAATGATATCTGTATTATCCTACCAAGTCTCTGTGATACCAACTATGTCATAGTTGTGTTTGGGTATAAGCATTTCAAGTTCTTCCTGCTTATTCCCCATACTCCTTGCATTTGTTTACAGACATTTAAGATACTGATCTGTTTTTCCTCCCCCACGCCCAGGACTGATTAGTCATTCTAGAAATTTATTTTGTACTCCAAAAAGGGATTTCACTGCACAGGGCAACACTGTTCATCAATGCAAATATTCTTTTAAAAATATCTCTAAGTTAAGGGTAGCTTTCCTAAAGCATCAGGAAAGCCGTGTACATCTATTTATTGTACCAGAAGCTCATTTCACTTAGTTTACAGGTTGTCATAGCTGCACCTCAGAATTATCTTTATTAAATTACACACACACACACACACACACACACACACACA
>ML685813.1:10265667-10297326 GCA_007922175.1 Pelusios castaneus
AGAGAGAGAGCCAGTGACTGCAAGCAAATGGAATTGTATTAATTTTGATTAATACATGGTGAGCATTGGAATTCCTTATTCTGATGTTCCTATCCATATAGGAACATTGGAGAGTTAAATGGAAAAAAAAAGTTCAGAATCTTAATACATGGTATGATAACAATAGCAACACAGGTTTCCAGGAAGACAAGATATTTTACTGCATCCAGGAAGAGGAAGAGGCTTCTAAAGTGACACAGTAAGAAGCAATTCAGAACACAATCATCTGTAGAGGCAGCTAGTAGCTAAATGCTGTAATGAAAGAATGACTTCTGCACCTTGTGTTTGTATAGTCAGATTCTATGGACTGTGGGTGTTTCAATGAAGAAGAACGAAATGCTGTTCAAGATAAATGCTTCAATAGTGTTTTAAAAGCATTCATATACATGTTTTAGTATTCTGCACTCTGTATTTTCATAAAGGTAACAGGACTGTAGCATTTAAATCCATCCAGGCAGGTTTACTGTATGGTACCCTTAAGTACTTGTGCCAGTGAAAATTTGGATTCAATTTCTTTTCAGTGCAAATCTATTTATTTGAAAGAATCACAGAGAGGCAGCAAGGTTATGTAATGCCTCTTCCTAATAAACGTCAATTCCCCAAGCACAAACTCTCAGTAACTATGTTGGCTCTACATAATGTCCTGAGTGACAAACAAACAATATAGTTCTAGATAGAGGCTGCTTTTTTTCCTTCTTCAGAACTTGGTCTATTCTGTGTTCCCCTGAGCAGGGTGTCAACTGCCCTGAAACTCTGTGGCTCGCAAGTCCCTGATAGTTGAGTGTTGGCTATCTTTGGGCTTTTCCATCTTACAATATCACGGAACTCTCAGAATGTTAATTGGAGGTTGTTTGTGTAACATATGATATTCCCCAACATTTATACCTCTTTTTCCCCACAGGACCTTGAAATATGCCCTGTTAACATTCCATAACTTGTTTTTCTGATTAATTTTGTGAGGAAAAACAGGGACAGGCTGGGGATTGGTTGACATTTACATTCTCATCAGGTATTCACCTGGACTCTTGATGCTGTACTATTTTTTAAAAGGGTAAGTTAACCGAGGTCAGTTAGTTCCAAAGTTCAACAAGAAGTATAAAGACAGAGCCTCCTAGCTTAGTTCAGTGGGAAGGGAACTTCTGAAGGAGACAGGATGCCCTCTGCTTTTTCCTGAGGTTGACCACTGCCAAGCCAAAGGCTAGCCCAAGCTAATAGGGTGCGTCTAAACTAGTAAATAATGACCTGTGGGGATCCAGGAGAGAAGGGAGCCGCCGACTCCCGTTTTGCCAGGACCCACACTCGGGTCCTGGCTAGGAGGGAGCCCCATGCTCCCCCCAGCAGGGACCGCACTCCAGCTGCCAGGAAGCCTCCGGGTCTCCCTGCCAGCTGGGCGCCGCTATGCCGGCAATTGCCAGCGCTCCAGCTGTTTGGAGAGGCCCGGGGCCTCCCCAAACAGCTGGAGCACTGGCAATTGCTGCACAGCATGCTCCAGCTGGTGGGGAGACTCTGGAGGCTTCCCAGCAGCTGGAGCACAGTCCCAGCCAGAAGGGAGCTTCAGGGCTCCGTTCTGGCCTGGACCTCTGGGGTCCTGGGCAAAAGGAGCCTGGGCTCCCTTTGAGCTGGATCCTCATGGGTCCCAGCAACAAGGAAGCAGCAGCTCCTTTTTTGCCGGGACCTGCGGCGGTCCTAGGCAGAGGGGAGCCTCTGGCTTCCTGCTCCCCAGGCCACCTGAGCAGTCCTGACCAGAAGGGAGCCGAACAGTCCTGGGCTTGCTGCTTCGGGAAGAGCCAGCCCTGTGCAGGGCTGGTTCTCCCTGGACCTAACTAGTCGACTTAGGGAATCTAGTGTAGACTCTCTAAGTTGAGCTAGTAAGGCACACTTTAAGTTGACTTAGGAGTCCTGTGTGGACTCTCTAACTCAACTTAAAGTCGACTTATTTAAGTCGACCTAAATCCCTAAGTGTAAACATAACCATAGAGTCAAATGCTGAACAAGACACCAAGGAACTGCCAGGACTACAGCTGCTTATTTACCCTAGGGAGATGGAAGACAGACAGCCATGGATCCAGGTACCCTGAAGAAGTGGCCCAGGGGCAATGGATCATAGATGGGATGTATTATTGCCAGAAGACAGCTATCTGTGTTGCAGTTGATTTGCTGCTGATCTAATAGTGGACTCTCCTGCCCTATTAGGACCTTGGGCAGGGATCCACTAGACTAGATTGGGATTTGGTTCCCCTATCCTCCTGCTCCCAATCCCATTGTAGGCCACAGCCCCCCAGACTGGTTGCTGGCTCCATCCTGCCTTTGGGCCAGAGCCTCCTTGGCTGCCTCCTGAGTGGCTGGTTCCCTCGTTACTTAGCTGAATGCACAGTGATGAAGTGAGGTGGAGTGGCCTTCCACCAATCCAGATTGGGACAGTGTACCACTAGTCAGTCAACTCTGTGTTGTATAATTAAAGATGGAGATTTCAATCTTTTAAGACCCTCATACCTGTACCTATTGACAAGCACTATGTTTACATTGCATTTATTAAAAAAATAAAAACTTTTAGAAAAATAATCAAAAGGCAGGACAATGCAAAAATAAAGTTTAAGAGGAAGAATAGCAGAAACAAGGGGGATGTTGTGGTGGGTGTCTGCTACAGACCGCCAAACCAGAAAGAGGAGGTGGATGAGGCGTTCTATGGACAACTAACAGAAGTTTCCAGATCGTCGCAGGCCCTGGTTCTTATGGGGGACTTCAATTATCCTGATGTCTGCTGGGAAGATAATACAGCAGTGCACAGGCAATCCAGGAAGTTTTTGGAGAATATTGAAGACAACTTCCTAGTACAAATGCTGGAGGAACCAACTAGGGGCCTTGCACCTCTAGACCTATTGCTCACAAACAGAGAAGAATTGATCGGGGAAGTAGAAGTAAATGGCAACCTGGGCAGCAGCGACCATGAGACGGTAGAGTTCAGGATCCTGATCAATGGAAGGAAGGAAAGAAGCAGAACACACACCCTGGACTTCAGAAAAGCAGATTTTGGCTCCGTTAGGGAGCTGATGGGCAGGGTCCCATGGGAAGCTGATCTGAAGGGGAAAGGTGTCCAAGACAGCTGGCTGTATTTTAAAGAAACCCTGTTAAAGGCACAGGAAGATAACATTCCGATGTGCAGAAAGAACAGCAAATGTGGACGGCGACCAGCGTGGCTTAGCAGGGAACTCTGCGGGGAGCTGAAACATAAAAGGGAAGCTTACAAGAAGTGGAAGCTTGGACAGATGACAAGGGAGGCGTATAAAGATATTGCTCGGGACTGCAGGGATCAAATCAGAAAGGCCAAAGGACAATTGGAGTTGCAGCTAGCAAGAGATGTGAAGGATAACAGAAAGGGGTTCTATAAGTATATCAGCAACAAGAAAAGGATCAGAGGTGGTGTAGGTCCCTTACTGAATGGGGCAGGCATCCTCGTGGAGGATGATGCGGAAAAGGCTGAAGTACTCAATGCTTTTTTTACTTCAGTCTTCACAGGGCGGGCCAGCTCCCAGGCTACTACACGGGGTAACGCGGACTGGAGAGAAGAGTGGCCCTCAGTGATGGAAAGTCAGGTTAGGGAACACTTAATGAAATTGGAAGTGCACAAGTCCATGGGGCCGGATGAACTGCATCCGAGGGTGCTGAGGGAGTTGGGGGAAGTGATTGCAGAGCCGCTGGCCATTATCTTTGAGAACTCGTGGCGAACGGGGGTGGTCCCGGAGGATTGGAAAAAGGCAAATATAGTACCTATCTTTAAGAAAGGGAAAAAGGAGGATCCAGGGAACTACAGACCGGTCAGCCTCACCTCAATCCCTGGGAAAATCATGGAGCAGGTCCTCAAGGAATCCATCCTGAAACACTTGGAGGAAAATAGAGTGATCAGGAACAGTCAACATGGATTCACCAAGGGCAAATCGTGCCTGACCAACCTGATTTCCTTCTATGATGAGATGACTGGATTTGTGGATGCGGGAAGAGCCGTTGACGTGATATACCTTGACTTTAGCAAGGCTTTTGATACGGTTTCCCACAACATTCTCGTTGGCAAGTTAAGGAAGTATGGGTTGGATGAGTGGACCGTAAGGTGGATCGAAAACTGGTTAGATCAACGGGCTCAGCGGGTAGGAATCAATGGCTCGATGTCTGGTTGGCAACCGGTAACGAGTGGAGTGCCCCAGGGGTCGGTCCTGGGGCCGGTTCTATTCAACATCTTCATTAATGATCTTGATGATGGAATAGACTGCGTGCTTAGTAAGTTTGCGGATGACACCAAGTTGGGGGGAATGGTAGATACTCTGGAGGGCAGGGACAGGATCCAGAGAGACTTGGACAAATTGGAACACTGGGCCGAAAGAAACCTCATGAGGTTCAACAAAGACAAGTGCAAAGTCCTGCACTTAGGACGGAAAAATCCCATGCACTGCTACAGGCTGGGGACCGATCAGCTAAGTAGCAGCGCTGTAGAAAAGGACCTGGGAGTTATGGTGGACGGGAAGATGAATATGAGCCAACAGTGTGCCCTTGTTGCCAAAAAGGCCAATGGCATATTAGGCTGCATCAGTAGGAGTATTGCCAGCAGATCGAGGGATGTGATAATTCCCCTCTATTCGACACTGGTCAGGCCGCATCTGGAGTACTGTGTCCAGTTTTGGGCTCCCCACTACAGAAAGGATGTGGACAAATTAGAAAGAGTCCAGCGGAGGGCAACAAAAATGATTAGGGGGCTGGGGCACATGACTTATGAGGAGAGACTGAAGGAACTAGGCTTATTTAGTCTAGAGAAGAGAAGACTGAGGGGAGATTTGATAGCAACCTTCAACTACTTGAAGGGTTGCTCCAAAGAGGAGGGAGCTAGGCTGTTCTCGAGGGTAACAGAGGACAGAACAAGGAGCAATGGTTTCAAATTACAGCTGGGGAGGTCAAGGTTGGATATTAGGAAAAACTTTCTCACGAGGAGGGTGGTGAAGCATTGGAATGGGCTATCTAGGGAGGTGGTAGAATCTTCATCTTTGGAGATTTTTAAGGCTCGGTTAGACAAAACTCTGGCTGGGATAATTTAGGGGGAGTGGTCCTGCTTTTTAGCAGGGGGTTGGACTAGATGACCTCGTGAGGTCCCTTCCAACCCTATGATTCTATGATTCTATGATTCTATGAAATAGTGTCAGTAGCAAGGGCAGTAAAAGAATTCTCCCCTACAATGTACTTAAAACATAGCAAAATTGTCTGTCAAAGCGAGGTCATCTTATTATCTTTTACCTCTGCAAAGTCACTGTTTTTTACACAGCGATGAGGCCACAGCTCCTGCCGTTGCCTCCGGTGGCCCCAAGCCAGTACCAGCACTGAACACAAAAAAAACACTGTCAGATTGGATTAGATTAGAGGTCTTTAAATGTATACTTAATAAAAATGCATACAAAATCTTCAGTGTATTTTTTTGTGCCTCATCTAGAAATATGGAAAGTGATACATCACTTCCCAACACCTTCCATTTTGGTTAGTTTTATAGTCCCTTACATGGGAAGGATCCAACTTTGTATTCCCACTATCAGTTTAATACTTCAGTTTAGGTGTAAAAGGAGAGTTTGCATAGGACTAGCCACATCCCCACCCCCAAAACAAAGTCAGTAGACAACCAGAACGTATCCTTCTTGTGTAAGACCATTATCTATGGTAATTATGGTAGCTTTTTACTGTCAGTCTTCCTTTTGTTCCCAAAGTTGAAACTCACATTTGTTTATTACTCATTAGATTTGGACTTGGGTGGCTGCACTTCGATTGTGGCAAAACTTCAGTTGTTGAATTTCTATTTTATGTGGTCAAGGCCAAAGTCACTCCTGGTTTCTCTTATGGCTTTTGGCATCAGAAGTAAGGTTTCAGTGCTATGATTAGTGGAGCACTTCCTGGTGGTCTACAGAGCACTAGCTGCTCACTTGCTGTTGGCTCCTTTCTTCTTTCTAGGTGCTAAATTTCATTAAGAGACAACAAAAATACATCACATGCTTTTTTCACTGTGATTTTTCTGTCTAAAAACATCCATATTTCAACTACAGCAGTTAAGAGATCATGAAAGGGGGCAGAGAGGAAGATGTCTGTGACACAATTTTCCTATTAGGAGCTGGGCCACGCACTCTATAAAATTTGAGGGCCTGTAGAGTATAGAAATAGGAAATATCTTACACTTTCAAAGTTTTCCCTGTTCACTTGCAATAATTCATGCATTCACAGTACCTTCCCCCCATCAAGTGCCATTGTTTGTGTTTGTTTTGTTTTGTTTTTAAGTTTTATTTTTGGCCATTCTTTCAGAGTTCTCAGTAGCCAAATGACACTGGTTTCAAGTACCTTCTTTCAAATGCCTTATACTTCCTGGCATAGCACCTTTTAAAACAGAATTCTGCAGAAATAATCCTTACTGTAACTACAACAATTCTGTGCTCTTTTCCAAATAAACCCTTGAGTCTCTTGCTTTGCCAGTTTGATATTCTTCATTCTTGTTAATATTTTAGTATCTTCTTCAGAAATATTTTTACTCTTTTGTAATATACCAAATAGCACTCCAAAATGTGCTGCTCCTGGTTTCCTGGAGGGTTCCCACATTTAAAAAATCAAGTTGAATATATGTAACCAGATTCAGATCACTGCACTCAGCTGAGCTTTCTTTTGTAGCACTTTCTATTAACTTACCATCTATTTATTACATCATTTCTTTCCTTAATAAAAAGCTTAGCACTGAGCATTCCTCAAAAATAATTAGTAAAAAGCAGCAACAACACCCATATAGTATTTTTCCTACCACTAATGAGAAATTATAATTTTATGGGGAAAAATAATGTTCCTTTCAAATAATTTTGGGTGATTTGTCTGTAAAATGAGTGAGCTTCACTTCTTCTGAAAGCTTTGTATTTAGTACTTGTGAAAAGAGACAGATTGATAGCCCTGTAGGCTAAGACCTTTCTTTATATGTTGCATACTGATTAGTAAAGCATAGGCCATAGAAATGACAGATTTTCCATTTCACCTTTGCCATTCTGCCCCAATCCTGATCAGATGGTGTTCAGGTAAGCTGTCTTAGGGGATCTGTTTCCTCCATGATCCATAGCAACTACTGTTATTAACTGGATGCTTTCTGAAACCCTTCCCCCAAAGCTAGAATTACCAGGGATTGGGGTACAAGGAAAGCTAAGCAGAGGGCCTACAATTCAGTAATAGAGATCAGGCTGGGCTCATAGTTTATTATTAGAACACTGACCTCCATTTTTTAATAGGCCCTCTCCCCAGTAATAAAGAATGACAAGGATTTAGTCTACTGGACCTCTGCCCCCAAGCTGGCCCAGCTCATGGAGCTGATATAGGACTAGGATTCAAAATCTAGGTTCTCACTGTAGAGAAACAAATATATTGCATTTATATGGCTTATAGAAACTACCACCGGGAAGGGTATTTTAGAACTGCATATAGTAGACAGATCACACTTATGATATATAGTTGCCTTTTTTGTTCCTACACAGCCCAAGATAGTCTTTATCAATGCTCAGTACATGAAGCTTTTGTGCTCTACTCATTGATCCCAAGCAGTTGAGTACTTACCCTATTTATCAGATGGTTTATGTAGTAGTTGGTGGCTCCACCATGGACACTTTTATCCCTTGTAGCTATCATCTATTATTTTAGGACTAAATTGTGACCATGCACAAATCTAAGCAAAGAGCAGCACATAAATTATCCTACCACACAAACAGCAGCACTAAGAGTTGCACCTGTAAGTAACAGTTTCGCTTGTTTCCTCATTGCTTCTGGAAGGAAGTATCATATATCACCTGCAGATTGCTATCCACTCTGCACTGGTTCAAATACTTTAGCAAGTGAGTAAGGGTGTGTGGGCCAGGGCCCCTCCCATTCCTTTCCCCTTTCTGTTCACTTGCTCTAGAAAGGGAATAAACAGGTGATTAGCCTGTTATCATTGACCAATATCCAGTTAACCTTCAAATGGATGTGAGGCCTCTTACTCTGACTATGCTGCATAGCTCATACTTCAAGTCACATTCTAACTCTTAATTGATGATAAAACAACTACAGTGGGTATTTAATATTTATTTTTCCAGATCAGTTATTGGATGAATAGCAAGATAGACAGCAACTTTATTAAAGTGACTGAGCAATAGCAATGAGAAGAGAAAACACTGAACAAAAATAAAAGTGAAGACCCATTAGAATTCTCTCTCCAGTTTGTGTGTATTTCCACACTATATATGGAATTGGGAAAGAACATGTTGTATTTGCCTATGGTAAAAACAGATCAGTGCCAATAATAATTAAGCAACCTAAAAGTCTGCAAAGTTTGCTAATTGAATGTCACTCACAGCCTTTGAGTTCAGAAAGTTGTTTAGAAAGTTTACTCATGTTAACCAGGATATTTTCCCTTCAGAAACAGATAATGGAAGATGAAACTGTAATTAAATATTACTGGCCCCTTTGAAGTTTACATTGCTTATTATTCACTTTCTGATTCTTGTACTAATATTTTCAAAATGCTTAGAGACAAATACCCTATTTTGTTGTTCTGACTATATTCTCAATCCATATGCAGTGAGGGAAATAGGCCTGTATTTGACTTGGGCCTTCGAAAACTTTAATTATCTGATATTAAATAGAATGTATTCTCTTGCAAGGAAGAGATGTCATGGGCTAGTGAGAGAATAGTGAATATATATGCTGACAAGTAATTAATTATTTTAAAAGATACTAATTATTGGCTTCCATGTTACATAGAAATGGACATTCTGTGTCACACCTGTGTCCTGTCTTCCAACAGTGGCTGGTACCAGATGCTTCAGAGGGATTGAGCAGAACAGAACAATTAACAACTTCAAAGAATTCTAATAGATTGGTATGGCATGAATTCCCTTTACAAAATTCCTGTTGGCTTTTCCCTATGTATCATGTTAATGTATGCATCTGCTAATTCATTTTAGCATAATTTCAAGCTGTTTGCCTGATACTGAAGTTAGGTTTACCGGCCCCTAATTATGAGGATCTCCTCTGGAACATTTTTAAATAAAAAGTGTCACAGTCACTATCCTCCAGTAATCTGGTACAAAAGTTGATTTAAGTGAAACTTTACTTATCATAGTTAGTAGCTATGCAATTTCATATTTGCATTCTTTTAGAACTTGTGAGTGAATCTGGTCCTGGTGACTTATTACCATTTAATTTATTCCAAAACCTTCTGCACTGACATACTGACACTTTAGTTGTGGAGAGTTCCTGAAATTTGTCACATTTTTTTTTAAAGGGCAGGGGGAGGGGAGATCTACTGTTGGATTCTCCTTCATGTCCTCTACAGTGAAAACTGATGCAAAATTTTTCTTTAATTTCTTCACAATGACCTCTTCTTCCTTGAATATTTCTTTAGCACCTTGATCATCCAGTGGCCCCACATGACATCATCTGGAAATTGGTTTCCAACTTTAGTATGTTTTATCTTTGTTCCAGCTTGATGCTTACCTTCTTCAAGACTTGTATCCTCCTCATCTGCACAGAGACTATGGGGGTGGTGGTGGGGGGTGGGGACATCTCTGCTGTGTTCCAGAAAGTCCCCTCTCTGTCTCTCTTTAGCTCCTCCAGTTCATCCACTCTGGTGTCTAGACCCTATGCTCAGCCTCTGAGAAATAGAACTAACTTGCACCAATTGCACGCATACTCCACCTGCCCACAAGGCATGTAATGGTACATGCTCTATTCAGTGAAATACACGCCCCCCACTCGTGTTTGGACTTCTGCTTGCATTATTTTTATTCTTGCATGGTTCCTCTCACCTTGGGGGTGGCGGGAGAAGAGTACCTTTGTTATCTAGAGAGAAGCTTTCTGCCAGCTCTTCAAGCTTGGGACTCACACAGCCTGTTTTTGAAGACTTTCGTCATGAAGTGGTAACAGATATTGCGATACAATTTTAATTCATGAGGGAACTTTCCAAGGTGACCCAAGTCCTAAAGTCTGTCCCATTGCTGGAGCATTGGACTATGATAACTACATCCAGAATACATAGATCCTCTATTTTGCCCCGAAACTAAGAAGGTGGGCCCTGAGACAGATTAACTGGGAAGTGACTCACATAAAGGTCAAGATCATGAAGAAATGCAGTGTTTTCTTCTCAGGTTGTAATGGATTCCTTGGTGGACTATGTGACCGAGTGGTTAGCACCCATAGAGATCCCCTGGTAGGTACATTCCTAGTCCTTCTTTAATCAGAGGTGTGGTCAGGTGATCTGAGGTTGCTGTAGCAGCAGTGGCAGTGATAGGGGAGTCTGGTCCACCTACTCGACTAGGAAGGTCAACAGTGTTTGGCCCCCAAAGGTACCCTCCAAGGGTACCTTTTCTGGGTTACTTCCTACAGCTGTTATCTATGGCGTACTTTCTAGGGTGAGTTATGCTTTCTGGGTCACCTCCTATGGCTGCTTTTCTCTCCCAGTTCCCAGTCCCAGATAAGGTGAACAGAAAAAAGAAAAGAAAAGAAACTATCAGCCCCAACTAGGCTTAGCTTTATTCCTTTAGGGAGGCTTCTCCAGCACTTTATCAGGAGCCTTCAGCATCTGCCCCTTAACTGTGTCTGGCACAATGTGGGTTTTATATATCCTCTAACACAGCCTAACTGAAAAGTCCCTTTCTTCCCTGGAAAGTCCATCCATAGAAAAAGGATATGGTCACTGGTTAGACCAGCCTAACCAATAGACTACTGTTTGACTCTCACTGGAATTAAAAAAAAAAAAAAAAAAAAAAAAAAAATCTAGTCAATATACTCCACTGCCAGTTCCTGTACTAGCAGCCAAATAAGTTAAGGACTCCTAGAAAAGACACAGATCGAGTTCAACCTTTCTTTTCATTTTGTGTATTATGAGAGGGGTTCTAGCTTGATCCATCAGTATGTGAATATGGGGAATGTGGGTTTGTGGAGAAATGGTGCTATTTGGGTTTCACAATGGGGAATCTACATTAATAAGAGCCTCTAATATATATTATTCAAAATCTGAATTTGTACATGCTTTTGTAATCACCTTTGTGTTAAATCTTTATAAGTTCTATGTCTATAAAGGGGGAAGAAAGAAGAGCAAAAAGCTGTATTAACAGCAGTGAGATTTAAGGGGAAAGTTTTAAAGTAGAGAGCTGTAAAGAAATCACTCTAGCTTATACACTTCCTTAAAATAGCCAAGATGATTTCATTGCCTGCACTGTGCCATCTTCCTGGGTCAGGAGTCTAAGACCAGAATCAACATTAATGTCCTTCACTAGCTAGGTTAAGGCCCTGTTCTAGCTGGTTTGCTGGTTCGTCTTAGATTAAAAGGAAAACAGCTCTTCCATTAATGTCATGAAGCAGAATAGCCCCCCCAAAACAATTCTCTTTCATGTCAATTACTTGTTATATAAATTGGATTATTTGATAACTTTAAACCCATTGAGCTAATCTCAAAAGTGACCTTTATTTGATTGTTGTATTGGTCCATTTCAATGAGCTTAGTGAAATTATAGTTTGTCCTCAGTTATAGGATTGATTTGTTTTACACTTGCTTGTTTATTCTTGTTCATAAAATTCATAAAAGAAGCACAGAGAACTGGGCCAAGGAACTCCTAGAAAAAATATTAGTTAGTCAAAGTATTTTGTTCAATTTTTTTAATTAATACCTTTGTCCATCACAGCTGATGACATTCATCATAGAGTTCTGATCCTACGAGTACAAAATCCGAGGAGAGTTTAATACTACAGATTCAGATTAAAAATGAACTGGAGAGGCAGGGCTACCTGTTCATTTCAGTGACAAATCCTGACTTGGTTCCCCATCCTTGAGGATCCATTGAATCTACTAGCCCTATCACCAATGGATCTCTCTCTCTATTTAAAAATAATAATAAAATACAGCAGTGAAGTAACAGTCACAGATATGATTAAAAACAAACAAACCAGCAAACAAACTCAAGAAATTTGGCATATTTAAAAAAAAAATATCAAGCAAACTATTACTCCTGTTCTTGCCACAAAGATGAATCACAGATGCGTTCAGTAATTAAAAAGGTAAATATTGCTTATATTCATACATAAGCCACACTATTTCCTTTAAAGGTAATCCAAGACTGCTAATGCAAACATGAATACCTGGAATGTGAGGTCAAAAGAAAGTAAAAACTGGATAAATAAGACAATGTGGTCTGCTAACTAGCCTACTCTCTATACAAGGGTAATGACTAGAATTAGATGGGAACCACTTTTTCCATTTTGTGGGAAATTCTGATATTTCACAAATGTTTTTTGTTCTGAAACCAATAAAAAAGAAATTGAGATTTCCATAAAATGAAATTAAAAATAAATATATTTGTTTTGGGTACATCAAAACATTTCATTTTAGTAAAACTGAAGAATTTGGTTTGATTTTAATCTTTTTAAATGTAAAAAAATAGAATTAATTATGTTTCGTAATGTTGCTTAGATGGGATGAAATACATCCTTTTGATATTTTGTGTTAGGGTGTTTTAAGAGAAAATGCAATGAAAATTAACATTTCTTTTCAAAATGGGTCTATTTTGACTTTTTTTTTTTTTTTTTTTTTTTTTTGAGGAAAATAAAAATCAAAATTTCAACCAGCTTAAACAATATCATAAAAATTCTGTGTCCAGTTACTGGATGGAAAGATACATTATCCACTAGCAAAAAGTGTGATGATAAAGAAACTAATATAATCAAATGAAAGTAGAATTGTAAAATTAATACAATCTGATATAGGTTGAATTCTGAGGGAAAACTAGATCTACAACAGAACCTTGCATTACATTTTTTTATTAACATTTTTTTTCCTGATTCAAGTCCATGTAAGGAGCTTGTGATTTATGAAGATCAAAATGACTATTAGACCAGAAGTTAGCCATCAAAACTGTTTGGTTTCTTTTTTTAATGGTTAGTTGCTTGTTTTTTATATACCTTGAAAATGCATACTTTCTTGCAGAGAACACAGAACATTCAATGTATAAATATAAAAAGGTATTACTGAATTCATAGCATTTTGAAAACTACAAGTGCTGCTGATGCAATAAATTCAACTTTTAAAAATAATAATGGCATCAAGTAAAAGGATCTATTTTACATAGTTGCAGACCTTGCAAGTTGCATTCTCATAACTACAGGTTAAATCAATATACTGATAACTATTTTAGAACACATTAGTATAATACAATTATTTCATTTGAAAATCTAGTAGCACTTTAGCACTAAAGTAAGTAGTGAAAAGTGGCAGTATCCCTGTTACAGTGAAAGATTTAATTAGTTTAAGAAAGAAATATTGATCAAATTAAGTCTGAATGCTGAAAAATAATGCCTGTCTATAATCCTATTGTTTCTTTCTTTTAACAGTAATAGAGCTGGAAGTTGAAGCTGTTGATGATTTTTTTTTTCCTGACTAAAGATGATTCAAATCTAGACACTCAAATGCAGATTTTTCTGAATTTCAGGGACTTCAGATTAAGATCCAGACCCTCTTCTCCATCCAAATTTGCCCTTAAAATTTCTAGTTCTGCATCTGACCTAGAATTTGAAAGAGTCTATTTTCCCTTATCACTTCAGAAATGGCTAAAATTTCATTTTTGCCAAAAGTGCCTGCACTTTAAGAACAACTGTGACATTATTTCCATGATTTGAGGCCAGAAATCTTATTGTGGCTACTGACATCCTCTTTAGCACTATGAAATCCAAGACATTTTTTTTCTAATTCAGCCTCAAACATAAAGCCAAAGCTAACATCCTTGGCCCATCCCTACTTCTTACTAAAGTCAACCTAGAGAGAATTAGATTTTTCTCTCCAGTTCCTCTAACTGTTCTTTATAATACTATTATGGATATAGATATATGTAGTACAAGCAAGATGTTGAAGGAAACTGTCAGGGAGCCCAAATTATTTATTAATTATTATTATTATTATTATTTAAATTATTATCAACCTGAAAAACAGCTTTGGGGTGATTTCACTGGTACTTGTTCATTTTAACTCCTCTCCGGATATCAGCATGGTTTAATTTAGTAGTATAGACAATTGATATTTGAGACTAATTACAGGACTTAATTGGCACACATTTGAGAGAACCTGGCAAAACTCATCGATGGTTTTGCCAGGTTAATTTGAGGACACGCTGAACTCATGCTAAGTATTTATACCAGAATATGAGTTTCATACACACATCTGGAAAGAATAGCTACATAAGACTCACCACTACCAATTTACAGATGAGAAAGCTGAAATCCAAAAGACATAATAATGCATACCCCTTATCCTATACATCGGATCACACTGCCTCCCTGTAAAATCAGATTATTTATAATCATGAGTCCAGCTGTACAGTCCACCGAGGGAGAGAAAAAATATTACTTGCACATTCTGAAAGACTAAACATTTTGCCAATGATTAGTTTTCTTCACATTAGCTAATCAAAAGTTAGATCTAATCCTACAGGACTTTCAGTGTTAGAAGTGAGCATTTCGGATCAATTGGACACTGGAAAACTTCCTTTTATTATAGATTTCTAGCCCTGCAGGATCAGAAGATCCTTGGATGTTCTACCTACCATTTAAAAAAAGAAGGAATATTGTCTATTCTGGACTTAGAGAAGGATAATTTTATATTGTTGTGGTGTGGGGGCAGGAAGAGAAATCTAATATTTTAGTGATTTCTATACTGAAAATATGAATGAGCCTCCCTGCCTCTTTAGAGAGGCTTGTGGTGGAGTGGCTCAGAGGTTTTGAGTGTTAAAATTTGCCTTGGGAAAGTTAGTTTAGAGAGTAATGTGCAAAGGACATAAAAATATGCATATGTTCAATTGATCGCATGATCACCTCCACCTGTGATAGGACAGAGAAGTAGACAAATATATATATGTAGAACTGAAGATATAAAGAAAACATTCTCTATATGAGCAAAAAATAGCATAAACATGCACCCTACTGCAGCCGTTATTGTCATAAACAAATTGGCTATGTCTACACTTGCAAGTTAGTTCAAATTAAGGAAGCTTAATTCAAATTAATTTAAGCCTTGGCCACACTAGGCTTTCATTAGTTTGAATTAAGGGCTTTCTTAATTCGAACTAATAAATTTGATTGCTTAGTTTGAACTAACCCTTAATTCGAAAAAGTTAGTTCGAATTAAGTCAATGTGGCCATGTTAGTTTGAACTAACTGCTTAGTTCGAACTAATCGGCAGATTGACTAGATTGACATTGCTTGTTCGAACTAGCATTCTAGTGGACCCATGCTAGTTCAAATTAAATTAATTCGAACTAACTAAAATTAGTTCAAATTAACTATTTCGAACGAGATTTTGTAAGTTTAGACATTGCCATTGAGCTTAGTGTGCATCTTTTGTTAATAAAATCCTGGCTCTTGACAGGCTTTGAAGCAAACTCCATAAATAGCTGTGTACTTATTCCTCTAAGAGTGTAATGAGAAAAAGAGTGATTATATAATTTGTGATTAAATAATTATGGAAGTCCGCTTTTTCACTTATGAACAAATGCATATTTTTCCTCCTTCATATGTAGATAAGAACTCGTCCCCTCCACTGCTAATGTTGCTGCAGATAACTCTGTAATAATTGACTATGTTAGGTTTTATTGTGGCTCCATCACGGTAGCCCATTAGCACCTCCCAAGCCCTTAAAAATAGAAATAACCTCTTCCACAAAGTGCATACTGACTTAAACAACAGGCAGATGTCTTCAGTGGTGGATATGTTATTCTTTGAAGTGCTTCCCTCCTCCCACCAGAACAACAACAGTCTTGCCTGGATTCAGCTTTAACCAGCTACTGATCATCTAGGTGCTGATCTTAATTTGGCACTGAAAAACTTGGGAGATGTTTCTATTTACACTGATGCAAATGAAATATAAAGCTCTGTCTCTTCCACATCATGCTAGCACTTCAGCGCCCCTAATATCTTCTGTTTACGAAAACTGGAGATTGTTTTGCTGTAAGCTTCTTTTTCTCAGAAAGAATGAAGTTAGCATGGGTGTTGCCAGTGTTGGGCACAAGGCCCAAGTTCCAGCACCAGTGCTCTGACCCCAGCTGGGTACCTGGGGTGGGGTTGCCAGCCAGCAGTGGCAAGACCCTGATCTGGCTCCTGGTCAGGGACACGGGAAAGGGCTGCTGTCTGGCAGTGGCAGAATCCATCCCCAACCCCAGCCAGCGGGAGCCCAATCTGACCCCAGGGCTAGATCAGGCCTGGGAGCTGGATTATAGCCAGGCCCCAAACCTGCCGGGTAGTAGTTTGTAAGCTCTCCAGCACTGAAGGTGATTCCTTTAGTACTGATAAAACTATGGGATACTTAATGATGGTTGCTATATTCCCTTCAAAAGTGAGGTTCCTTGGTAAGGAGTACAGATATTTAGGTTCCAAAGAGATATCTGTGTTAGTCCAATTCAACCAAAAACAAACAAGGAGTCGGTAAAGTAAAGACTAACAAATGTATTTACCACAATGAGTTTTGTGGGAGAAAATCCCACTTCGTCAGACACTGATCGTAGGGAACTTACAGAATAGGAGCAAATTAATGCAGGGAAGTGTAACTCATAAGATCTGGTCAGACTGTAACAGCAAATCACTGGTTAGGATGCAAACAATGGAGTACAGCAATTAGCAGGGAGGTGGATGCGGGACAAGGTAAGCAAAATTGCCTTTTGTAATGAGAAAAGAACCCATAATCTTTATTCAGTCTTAAGTTCACAGAATCAAATTTGCACATGAATTCCAATTTTGCAGTTTTTCTTTGAAGCTGCTGTTTGTTATTCATTTGTTTGAGCACAGCTTTTAACAAATCATCAATGAAGTAAGCAGGGAGATTGAAGTACTCTCCTATTGTTTTTTGAATTGTGTTATTTCTGATGTCAGACTTGTGTCCATTTATTCTTTTGCACAGAGACTGTCCTGTTCATGCAATGTATAAGGCAGGGGAGTTGGGGAGCATTTCTGGCACATGGTGGCATAATTCAAATTGTTGAATGGGGAGGTGAATGAGCCCCTTGATGGGCCACTTGGCTTGATTAGGTCCTATGACAGTGTCTTTTGTGTAGATATGTGGGTAAACTTGTCAACATGGTTTGATGCAGGGATATGTGCCTGCTTTAATGTTTCTGTTAGATCTATGTTGCTGGTGAGCATCTGTTTAAGGTTGGGGGGCTGTCTTTAAGTGAGGAGAGGTCTGCTGCCCAAGGCCTGAGAGAGTGAGGGACCGTCTTGTAGAATAGGCTGTATGTCCTTGACAGGGTTGTAGATGCATGCGACAAAGTGGGTTGGATCCCACAAAAGCTTATGCCCAAAGAAATGTATTAGTCTTTAAGGTGCCACAGGACTCTTGTTTTTGCTTTACACGGATACTAACACAGCTACCCCTCTGAAATTCAAGAACAGCTACTCCAGATTTGGACTGATGTCAGCAATATCAGAATCGTGCCCAAAAGGTTTTACTATATAACTGGAACAGTGGGAAGAGAGAAAAAGGGCTACTAATAAAACAAATAACCATACTGGGAGTCATCATTAAAGGCTGGTACTGCCATCTTGTGTTCGTAGATCTAAGCTATACTGTACCTTTTTCCTATGCACAGTTCTTTGTGGAGATATTAAATTCAATCTGTGACAAAGTCAGCCTGGGTAGCTGCAAAAGGGTGGTCCTATTGTGGGATGTGGGCAGGTGCTATAAGCCCCTCCTCTGACTAAGGTGATGAGTTACTGAACTCAACTAAATATGGAGGGCGGGGGGGGGGGGGACTAATGAAAGAAACAGGAACAGGCATGGAGGTCAGAAGGTGAAAAGTAGAGGGCTTGAAAGGGACTCTGAGCAGAGACCCCTGGACAGCACCCACTGCTCCCTAAAGATATCTAAGGAGTCAGCAGATGTTGGCCTAGAGGAACTGTGTCCAGATGTATAAATAACTAGAGGAGTGGTTCTCAACCTTTTTTCCCATCACAACATACCTGACAGATGATGATCCTCTGCTTGACACACTACAATCTGCCAGTGGCAGTGGTGTTTGGGCTGAGAGCACTTGGGAGGCCACAGCACTCTGGAGGATGCGGCACTCCAGAGCCTGGGTGAGGGTAGAGTCAAGAGCTGTCCTCACCTCTGAAGTATGTGCCAGAGGGTGGAGAGCCCCATGGGCTAAGCTAGAGCCAGGGAATCACACTGTTATAATCTAGGAGGTCTCCAATTCTGATGACTCTTTCCAAGAACAACCTCTGGTGCACTGAGAGGATTCCGTCACCTGCACGCTAAGTTGGAGATTGTAGATCAGGGGATTTGCGAGATCTGCCCCTCTTGGTGGCTGCCACAGACCCGGTTGCTGAAATCAGCTTACAGGCCCGGAGGAGGTCCTGATAGAAGACCCGCAGTGCAGAGAGGTCTCACAGAAGACCTCCTGGATGGACATAAAGAACTGTCAGTTGGACCAAAGTCCTTGGAAGCAGCAGAGAAAGCATGCTGGACTACCTGCACTATGAAGGAGTTTCTGCGGAGCCTGGTGGTGGAAGACATGGACCTGAGTATGAAGCCAAAACAGGCCTGTCCTTCCTCCCAGGGTGGGCTCAGGACCCCTTCAGGTGCAGAGGAGTGCTCGCCAAAAGAACTCATGAGCCTTTTCCTGCAAGCTGAGAAGGGGTTACCTCAGGTCAGCTAGAGACCATTTCTACCACCCATAAGGGCCGTCTCCACCACCCATAAGTGAGGCAGTCGGAAATACAAGTTGCTGAAAGGGTAGTGGTGGTAGGAAGATAGGCTTCTCAAGCCTGAGAGGCTGCTTTCTTCCCCATAGGGGGAAAAAAAAAAAATCAAAGCAGAGTGCCTGTTTAGGGGAAGGACTGACACCCTGGGGCCAACCACAGGATAACACACCCTCGTACCTCCAGCAAGGGAGGGCAGGGAAAGGTATCCCCTTTTGTTCCTGTGTTTGTAGATCTCTTCCCTTTTGTTTGGTAGAGGAGCACTCCTTAGGCCTCCCTTGAATATACTGAGAACTAAACGGCAAAGGGAAGACAGATATTCTCTAGAACAGGGCAGATTTATCCTAGGGCCCCCACTGACAGAGGAGGAAGTTCTAAGTCCAATGAGACTGAGGAGGTGCCTTGTCACAAAGAATTCTGAGGAAAGAAGTCTTCAATTATAATAAATAAGCTTTCTGAAAAGAAAATAGTGGACCTATGATAAAGCAAAAGAAAACGTTTAAAAAACAGGAATCTGTGATAAAAATACTATTTTAAAAGGAAATATGTACCTATATAAATGTATGCCTCAAAAGAATTTGTAGTTGTCATGACATTTACCCTGAGGATTTCTCAGAGGTAAGAGGTTAAGACTATAACTACTACAGTCCAGCAATAAGTTACCATGACCGTCCCACCCACAGCAAGACAGGGAGGATGTTGCCGGAAGGTGCATTTCAATCACATCTCCCAGGGAAAATAGTTTAGGCATGGCCCTGAGCATAGGATGTTATGTAAAACATATGACCTAACCTTAAATATTCAGCATTGCCACTTATTTTTACAGCTAAATAGCCTTTCAAAAAGTTAGTCAGCCATACAGACTCACCAAAATTTTGATTTTGAAACTAGGAATGAGTTTATTTGGTAATAAATTATTTTTATCAAATTTAGATCTTGTCAGATTATTGATTGGGAATAATTTGTCTGTTAAATACAACATTTTTGTCTTGTCAGCAAGTTACCCATGGATAGGTTGAAATTTTTTTATGATCTTTGTTATTCATAATTGTTTAAAAATAATTTAATAGAACAAAATTTAGCCTGTTCATTATCTGGTCACTTTGTCTTCACCCCTGTCCAAACCTCAACTCGCCTTTCCCTTGCACCATGGCAACCGCAACTATCTTTAATGATAGAAGACCATCCCAACATCTCTTTCTGCTATCTAATGGCTACTACACTGACTGGGCCCATCAAAAAGTCAGGGATAAAAGAACTAAGACTGCTCTTTGGGCTATAGGAAAGTTGGCAACTCTGTACATAGAACTCTGATCATATAGAAATCTATGAGACAGTGTCTACCACTAGAAGAAAAAGGAATTTGTTTTGCAAGAGAAAATGATATTTTAAATTCTCTTTTGCTTGGCTTTTAAGTATCCACACCATGTCATTTTAATCAGTGAAATAAGGGTAATATTCAAAAATTCTCCAAATATGTTATGCTTCATCTATAATGGAAATGCACTCATACACAAGAGTTCTGCACAATATATGTAATAAAACTGGATGTCGCAGGGGCATACGTCATAGCAAAAAAACAAAAACAAATGTCTAAAAATGTGTTCCACATTTAACTCTTCAGCCATTTATTTCACAGGCTAGAGATGCATTTTCTGTGAGCTTTTCATAATCTGAAGAATGAGTTTGCTAAAGTGGCTAAAATAGCCTTGGTTATTGACTGAGGCTGTATATGACTCAAATATCAACACAAAGTATAAATCTGATGAAAGAAATGGCATCTGTTGGAATTCTGATTTCCTCTTCCACCAGTTGCATGTCATGTACTGGTGGTAATGAGGTAGACTGCCTGGAACTAACGCATCATTTCCAAGTAATGAACCATTAGCTAGTACAGCACCTTCAAAACAGCCTTAATAACCCTTGGCTAATTTGAAGAACATGGGGTTGGGATATGTCATGTGTAAGAAGTTAAATGATCTGGAATTTGAAACAGCACAGAGTCTAAATTCCTATGAAATGAATGAACACTATCATTTGGAGACACAAAAGCAATGCAGCAAATATTCATATTGAAATAACATCCTGGATTGTAACACAAAACACATTTATTCCTCCAGCCACAGAATGGAACCTAGGTAGAGGTAATATAGTTAACTGCATGCAATGGTATTCTTAAAACGCAAGAAGATTTTAGGAAGATTCAATGCTACTCTTTCTTCTCCCCTAAGCCATAAATAATCATTTAGGCAGGTTTCCCTTGACACAGTTAGGAATTCTATGCAACAAAGGGGCTTAGAAATAATGTGACTTCAGCAGAATTCATTCTCAATATAGGAACATTGTTTAATATTGTATCTGAACTGTGTGATTTCTCAAGGCAACAAAGAAATGACAAAACATTGCCAGAAGCTCACTTATTAATGTCAAGCCATATGTGTCTTTCTTGCATCCATAACTATCTCCCTCTTATCCTTTGCTACTCAGGACAATGATAGGGTCATTCAAAATATAGTTTTAGGAATAGACTGCTCCATGTCAGCAGGTGTGTTAAAACTCAGTTTAAGAACAAGTACTTTCAAATTATATTTCTCCTTCAGAACTTAACACATTCAATTTATATTGACAAACTTGGGCCCTAAGATTATTTAAGAAGTGTGTCCATGTACAGTAATGGCAAAGCCCAGTGGTACAATGGAGGTGACGCACAAATTATTGACTTGCTGCCTTATCAGGTCAGGCCCCTCAATATTAACATGAAATCACACCAATTGCATACTCCCCCCCCCCCCCCCACGACCACCACCACTACCAAAAGCTGTTGAGAAACTGTGGTATTTTCCCCAATTTTCATGGTCAGTGTGCAGCACATTGTGCCACTACTGTATACTGAAAGAACTATTAATGAAGTAAATTCATCCAGAAGCTCAGAAAATGCAAACAATCTAGGGGTAAAATTGTAATGTGAAGGTTTTGCTGAGAAGTTTTGGCAACTATTCTCATTTCAATGGGAGAAGCAATTCAGGTTTATGAAGCTCTCACTGCATTAACATAATTGTTTATCCTCCATTCAACACTGTATATTTGGTCCTACAAGCTTACAAAGGTCAGAGAGGACAATCTAAAAATACAAAAGTGAATCTCAAAATGCAAACTAACCCTTATGTTATCTTCAGAGTGAAAGTGATTTGTGGAGTCAGATTCTAGGGCCAGAGGGCATGTGATCATCTGTTCTTGTCTGACCTCCTCCATAACATTGGCCATAGGACTTCCCCAACAAAAAAAGGAATCCTGTTAGAACTAAAGCATAATTTTAATAAAATGTTCAATTCTTGATTATTTTTTTTTCAATGGTGGAGAGTCCCTCACATTACTTTAAGTTGACCCAATGGGTAAAAAAAAAAAAACAACACTTTATTTCTAGTCTGATTTTGTCTGGCTTCTATATACGGGCATCGGATCTTTGCTACACGGAAGAGGTCTCTCATCAAATTTCAGTGTCTCATATAGATACTTATAGACCATGATCAAATCATCCTTTAATCTTCTCTTTGTTCAGATAAAGAGATTCAGCTCCTTGAGTTTATTATAAGGCATGTTAATCAAACCATTAGAGATCTGAAGAACAATATGTGAAGCATATAAAAAACCCTAAGCCTTTATATAATGTGATGCAGAAAGCTCTGTTAATCCCCCCAGTGTATCAGCATTCTCTAAAACTGCATCATAGTTCTAGAGTTTAATGAAACTTGTTCTTAGAGTATTTATTTTATGATAATCTAAGAGGTAGAATTACCGTATTTTTCGGACCATAAGACGCACTTTTTTTTCCCCAAAAGTGGGGGGAAAATGAGAGTGCGCCTTATAGTCCGAATGCTGTCCAGCAAGCAGTGTTCCCGCCAGGGGGCGTTGCTGGATAGCAAAAAGATCCAGGGCTGTGGCACTCCAGCCCACTCCCTGCTAGCCCCCACCCCCTGGCCAAGCCACTAGGCCGCTCCCCCAGTTCACAACCCCACACACACTCAAACAAACCCACACCCCTGCCGGACGGGGCAGACTCGGCTGGGGTTTGCCCCCCTGTGATGCTGTCAGGATTTAAGGAACTATTTATGATATTATTTTGTATTAATATGTGACGCTGTCAGGGTTTAAGGAACCATTTATGATATTATTTTGTATTAATATTTTATGATTGTTATAATCCATAGGAACTATGCCATGTTTGGTGTCAATAGAAAGGTAATAATTTGTGGGGAATGATTATATAGTTTATGTGTAGGATTTGTATTCATATTAGAAGTTAGGAATATGATTGTTATATTTTAACTTGTGTAAGGCTGGGAAAATTCCCCAGACTGAATGTCTGCCTGGCCATTGTCTCCTTAATGGCCCATTAAGGAAGCTCCCCAGTATAATGGGCCGAAGAAGAAAACCTGTTGAGCCACTAGGACTTAAACATGTCTCTGGAACTACCGTATTCCTCTGAGGCTATGTACACACGATCAGATTAAAGCGCAACAAGGCAATCGCGCTACAAAACTCACGTGACCTTTATTGCGGGACAACGCGTACACACGTTGCTCCCTGCAACACAACAAAATTACACGCATTATCGCGGTTGAGCGCAATGACTTCTGGGCACCTATCCCATCGTTCCATTTTCCCTGAATCGGCGCTATGAATCATGGGATGAAGGAAAGGAACGCAAAGCGCCATGGGTAAACTCTCAGTTTCCCATGGTGCTTTGTGTTCCCCTAGCGTCTTCCTCGTTGCCAATAGCAACTCGCGCCTATTTTCAACATTGCAGTGACGCAACGCACCACTTGCAATCAATCGCTACAGCGACAGCATGGATCCTGCTATGATCTCCATTGTCGCCTTCAACATTCTGAATACATCTCGGCTTGTTGCTCAGTACGCAATGAGCTCCGAGTCAGATGAGGACACCGAGGAGCAGGGGCTGATCGATGCCATGCAGAGCAACAGCACCGCGTTGCTCAGCTCCTTCACCGATCATCTGCACACGGTGCAACGCCGTTTCTGGTCGCGAGAGACGAGCACCGAGTGGTGGGATCGCATTGTTATGCAGCTGTGGGATGACGAGCAGTGGGTACAGAACTTTCGAATGCGGAAAGCAACCTTTCTGGAACTGTGCTCAGAGTTGGCCCCTGCCCTGCGACGGAAAGACACCAACATGAGGTCAGCCCTAACTGTGGAGAAGCGTGTTGCGATTGCTGTATGGAAGATGGCGACTCCCGACTGCTATCGGTCCGTTGCAAACCAGTTTGGAGTCGGGAGGACCACCGTCGGATTAGCCCTCTCACAAGTGTGCCAAGCCATCAATCGCATCCTGCTACGGAGGACAGTGACATTGGGCAATGTTCGAGAGATTGTGGACGGCTTTGCTGCCATGGGATTCCCTAACTGCGGGGGAGCCATAGATGGCACACACATCCCTATTTTGGCTCCAGACCATCTCGCGACGGAGTACATAAACAGGAAGGGCTACTTCTCCATGGTGCTGCAAGCACTCGTGGATCACAAGGGTCGTTTCACGGACATCAATGCTGGGTGGTCGGGAAAGGTGCATGATGCCCGCATTTTCAGGAACACTGGTCTGTACCGGAAGCTGCAAGGGGGCACCTTTTTCCCTGATCAAAAAATAACAGTGGGGGAGGTGGAGATGCCCATAGTCATCCTCGGAGACCCAGCATACCCACTGATGCCATGGCTCATGAAACCCTACACTGGGAACCTTGATCGCAGCAAGGAGCGGTTCAATTACCGATTGAGCCGCTGCAGAATGACTGTGGAGTGTGCCTTCGGCCGTTTAAAAGGGCGCTGGCGCTGTTTGTATGGGAGGCTGGACTTGGCGGAGGACCAGATCCCTGCCGTGATTGCGTCATGTTGTGTCCTCCATAACATTTGTGAAAGTAGGGGAGAAAAGTTTTCCCCTACGTGGGCTACGGAGGCACAGCGCCTCGAGGAAGCATTCGAGCAGCCAGCCACTAGGAGTATTAGGGTGGCACAAGGAGAAGCTGCTCGCATAAGGGAGGCACTCAGGGAGCATTTCAATGATGCCCTTCCCTAGTTAAGTTCCATGACGCATGAGGTGCACCTTAGGATCATTTCAATAATGTGTATAAATAAATGCATTCTTCAAAGTATTTGTTACTGTTTTTATTGAAACCTGAAAGATGGGGGTGGGGTTACAGGTTGGTATAGCTCCGGGTCTCGTAAAAGTAGCTTGGGGGGGGGGGCTGGATGTTGTCCTGTACCGGGGTGGAGGGTGGCCTTCAAAGAAATGCTTTGAGGGACTGCGGTGTGTGGGAGGCATACACGGCTGAACTGTCTGGAGTGGAGCCCGGACATTTATCGCCTGGGACTGCAAAGCTATCATGTTCTTTAGCAGTTCTGTTTGCTCCTTCATGACGCTTATCAGTTCGTCCCTGTGTTTCTGCCTCCTCTGCTGGGATTCCTCTCTCCAGGCTCTATTCTCCCTTGCGGATTCTTGTGTTGCTTTCAGCAGGTCGTTAAACATATCCTCCCTGTTTCTTCGAGAACGCCGCCTAATGTTTCTCATTCGGTCAGCTGGGGTAGACACCGGCCTTGTGAAGCTCAATTCTAATACAAAAATAACAATATAGACATTGTTAACACATAGCATAGATAGCCAATGTAACCTTCCAGTAGCACATTCCACTGGAAGGTACAGGGCGGTCAACACACTACGCTGCGCTGAAGCAGACAAGGTACATTCTAATAGACGGCTTACCGGGGGCTAAGAATCGGAAGAGGGCACACAGATGGAACCCAATATCCCTCTCCTCAGAGTGCCCCTTCCATCTAGAATACATCTCCTACATGCCGCCGGTAGCAGGCCGGGACCGTATGCTGCTGCACTGTGTGCTGCCATGGTTCCCAGGGCTGTGCTTTGCAGCTGGAGAGGCAGAGTGTCCGTCTTTGGGAGCGCAGACACAAACGCTCTCCCATCTAACCTGAGTATTAGGCTCTGGAGGTACATCGAGGAAACCTTTTCTGACCTAAATGCAGATGATTATTTTACAATCACTGCTTGTATTGATGCCCTGCTAATGAATGCAGAGTAAAGAGCGTGCACAGCGGGGACCCGCAAGCACCCCCACCCCAGACAATGATATTTTAGCAGGAGCAGAGCTGAATGAAGGAGAAACTTACCTGAACCCCCCTCTGCCGCCTCAGAGAACAAGCTGCAGTTCAAGCCTTGGGTGGACGTCTCAGCGGGGCTGCTGAAGAGCTCCTGGCTACACGCGGTTGCGCTTTCCTCCGTGTCATCCTCCATCTCCTCCTCCTCCTCCTCCTCCTCCTCAACAACGTCCTCATCCTGCTCGGCTCTGGCAATCACCGGACGAGGAGGGGCTGAAGTGTCCACGGGACTTTTGGCAGTGGTTGTGGGGTCCCCGCTGAGGATGGCTTCTATTTCCTTATAGTACCTGCATGTTGCAGGCGCTGATCCAGAACGGCGGTTTCCCTCCTTCGCTCGGTGATAGGTAATTCTGAGCTCCTTCACCTTTGATCTGCACTGCACTGTGTCTCTATCATGCCCTCTCTCTGACATGGCCCGAGAAATTATGCCAAATGTGTCATAATTCCTCCTGCTGCCGCGTAGCTGCGCCTGCACGGCGGACTCTCCCCAGATGCTGATCAGGTCCAGTACCTCTGCCGTGCTCCAAAGGGGTGCGCGTCTTCCACGGCGGGCCGCCATTGCTACTGATGATCGGAGCACAAACACACTCCACGAGGAAGAGAGCAGGAAGTGAAACAGACTTGAAATTTGAAAATCCCGGGAATAAGTTCGGGGCAGGGCGGGGACAGTTTCGTCACGGCCACAGAGCGGGTGGGGGGGGAGACCAGAGAGGACGACTTGGGAATGCTGGGACAGTTCCGGACTCCAGTCAATGCGCGGTAAGCGTACACACGAGCTCAAACGCGCAATATATGATCCGCAACAGCTGTTACCACTCTCGTCGGAGTGGTTGTTGGATTGCGCGACAACAAGGCACTTAACGCGCAAGAGCCCTGTTGCACGTGTGTACGCCGTTGTTGCTATCGCGCGGTAATGAGCTTTAATGCGCGATAATCTGATCGTGTGTACAAGGCCTGAGACTGAACAAAGGATTGAGGCCCACCCTGGTGCTGGGTCTTTACCAGAGGAAGAAGCCTCCAAACTCCAGAGGAGTTCCTTTCTCTTCCCTTCCTTTTCTCTTCTATTTAGTTTACAGGTACTATTTGGTTCAGAATATTTTTTTCTTGTTTTCCTGCTCTAAAAACTGGGTGCGTCTTATGGTCAGGTGCGTCTTATGGTCCGAAAAATACGGTAAGCTTTTGTGAATTCGTGGAAAAACAGTATGATCTGAGAAAAGACAAGAAGTAGGAGATTAAATTCAGGTAATGTTCAAAAGAAGATGTGTTACTTAAGTAAAAAATTAGAAAATTTGACACCACACAAAATTAGATATCACTCTTTATCTAAACAAGCAAGGAGTCCTGTGACACTTTTAAAGACTAACACATTTATTTATCTCATCTTCAAAGTGTCTCACGAAGTGGGATTTTCTCCCACGAAAGCTCATGTGATAAGTTTGTTAGTCTTTAAAAGTGCCACAGGACTCCTTGTTTGTTTGGCTGACCTAAACTAACACAGCTACCCCTTTGGAACTCATTATCTAGACACCATGCACAGAAGACATGCACAGAAGACACCATGCAAAAAAGTACTGTAGTTGGTGTAGCCAGCTCTTTACAAAGATTGCCTAGTGCCTTACAGCAGTGGGAAGAAGAGTGGCAGATAGTGAAGAAAAGACAGAGCTTTATTTTAAAAACAGGTTTTGTACATTCCAATGTACAAAGCACAACGCCAGAAGTCAGGGATTTCAGTTCTATTCCTGATTTGGCTATCCACTTGCTGACCTAGTAACAATGACCTTGTAACAGTCTCTCTTGATCTCAGTGCCCATCTTTAAAATGGGAGCAATGTTGAAGACACTTTGCTCTAAAGTGGCATTGCTGGGCTTGAAAATCTGGATGGGCAAATGTATTTGAGCCATTTGAAAAATTATGTCCCTCTCTGTAACCATTTAGTCCCACAACACCCATGGACTTTGTCATTCCTTAAGGCAACATCATGTAATCTGATGCACTTTGCATGGCAACGCCCTTCTGCCCACTGACCCCAAAATGCCTTCCTCCAGTCCATAAAAAAGAGAAAAAAGGCAGTCAAGGTTACGTTTTTTGACCATGCAAATTTCTTGGAGTGTCCCTTTTGCACAAGGTGGTAGGTTTACACCTACCTAGCTTTTTGCAAGGGTGACTTTTGCAATGTCTTTATTTTGAGCCTGGGCCCTCAGGTTTCAGCACCTCCGTTTCTCACTGTAGCTCTCTAGCAAATGCATATGAGTTCAGACTCCTGGTGGAGACTTTACCACTAACTTAAAGTAGACTCCCTTTTTAGGAGCTGTGCAACCAGTAGGTATTTGTAGCAACACAGGCCAGTTTTTTTCAAGAGAAGCCAGCATTGTTGGTCAGCTGCAATACAGGGATTAAAGGTCCTTCAATTAGTTTGAAAAAGCAAAGCTTAATAGAGAGCCCCTATTGGCAGAATTACCTGCCTCATTTTTTCATAGCCTTCTGCTTTCATCTATCTGGTTCACTCCTCTGCCCTAGGCAGCCAGGCCTTATCACAGTGGCTATGTCTACCCTTACAAAGATAAGTCGACTCTATTAAGAAGGGAGCTGCAGCTCCCTGGCAAAAAGTGAGCTGTGGCTCCCAGCCAAAAAGGAGCTGCGCACGGACAGCCATATGCAGCTCCCTTCTGTGAAGGAGCTGCGGTTTCCTTGTCCCCAGTCCTAGGTCAACTTAGGGAATTAAGTCAATTTAGGGTGTCCATACTGGTTTTAGGTCGACTTAACGAATTGACTTAGGATGACTTAGGTTATTAGGTTGACTTAAGGAAGCACTTAAGTCGTCTTAATGAAAGCGAGGTGTGGACATGGCTTTGTTTAGGTCAACTTAAGAATCCTTAAGTTGACCTGAGTTGCCAGTGTAGACGCACCCAGTGAACTGAAACCTCAGCTTTTTTATTTCCATTTGCTGCCAAGCTCTTGCCAATTATGCTACTTGCCTTGGCTACCAGTCATTAATGTCGAGTCATCGTCTTTCCAGGGCATACCCCTCATATGTGGTCAGTTCTTGTTCTTTGATCACCCCAGCCTCAACAAACTTATGAGACACAAAACCAAAAAATAAAAAAAAAAGCCTTGCCTGGCTTTGTTGAAATCCATTTTAGGATTTCAGCAGACCTGGTAACCTCCATATGCTCACTTGCTGTCACTAATCCTTGGAAATTCAAGGTTCTCTGTGGTCATTGTGTATATATGCACACACAAAAGGTAACACTTTTTGAGGTACCACAGAATCCCCTAAATGCACAAAACCTGAATGTGTTGAATAAAAGACTGTTAGAAAGTAAGCATATCCAAAATAATTTGGGCATGTAGAACATTTGCAGCATGTGACCCACTGGATGGGCACCTCCTGGCTATGGAATTGGCTCAAGTGGTTGCCCTATCTGGTGGTCTACGTTCAGTTTTCACTATGGACTGGCTACTCAATTTCCTCACAACCGAAGCAGGGTAACTACGTCAAAATGGAAAGAAAGGAAAAAAAAAAATAAAAGCTAACCTGTGTCAGTTCATTTTAACTTCTTTCCTGGATACACCTAGCAGACAAAACAATTTTGGAAGAGACTCAAGTCTCCTCTGAATCTTCCCCATTGCGCTAAAGGAAAGGCATGGGGACCGATCAGCTAAGTAGCAGCACTGTAGGAAAGGACCTGGGGGTTATAGTGGACGGGAAGATGAATATGAGCCAACAGTGTGCCCTTGTTGCCAGAAAGGCCAATGACATGTTAGGCTGCATCAGTAGGAGTATTGCCAGCAGATCGAGGGATGTGATAATTCCCCTCTATTCGGCACTGGTCAGGCTGCATCTGGAATACTGTGTCCAGTTTTGGGCTCTCCACTACAGAAAGGATGTGGACAAATTAGAAAGAGTCCAGTGGAGGGCAACAAAAATGATTAGGGGGCTGGAGCACATGACTTATGAGGAAAGACTGAAGGAACTAGGCTTATTTAGTCTATAGAAGAGAAGACTGAGGGGAGATTTGATAGCAACCTTCAACTACTTGAAGGGTTGCTCCAAAGAGGAGGGAGCTAGGCTGTGCTCGATGGTAACAGAGGACAGAACAAGGAGCAATGGTTTCAAATTACAGCTGGGGAGGTCAAGGTTGGATATTAGGAAAACCTTTCTCACGAGGAGGGTGGTGAAGCATTGGAATAGGTTATCTTTGGAGATATTTAAGGCCCAGTTAGACAAAGCCCTGGCTGGGGTGATTTAGTGGGAGTGGTCCTGCTTTTTAGCAGGGGGTTGAACTAGATGACCTTGTGAGGTCCCTTCCATCCCTATTATTCTATGATTCTAAAACAAGTGTGAGCATGTAAGTAGTCTATTGTTCAAGCTTTCTCAAGGAATGCAGAGTACCGTGTTGTACTGGAAAGTAGAGGTGTATGCTAATTCTCAAATTCTATCTTCATGTTACCAGAAGATATATTTAATTCTACTGTGCCCCAAGCACAGGATATATGAAAGTCAGCTGAGGTACAATTAGTTGTAAGACTCAAACCAAATGCAATATTTTCACTTCTATTGTTTCTATAATTTCTTTAGGGCAATTAAAGCTAATTAAAAATACAGAGAGTCAGGAAGTTCACATCTGGTTTGACAGCAGTCACTGCAAGTGTCATGGGATGTTTTCATGTTCCTACAATACTGACTTCAGAGTTCAAAGCAGATGAGAGACAGTTTATCACAAAACATGGAAACATTAGAAGAATACATAAAGGGCTCTATTTTGCCATTAAGTGTACAGTGGAAGAAATAGCGAGAGATACTGAATCGCTGCCAGCTCAAAAAGGTATCTTGCGCAAGATGTGCACAATATCTTTGGGAGCAATGGAGAAACACAGATTGTGGCAGTCACCACTCAGTTATTCAATAGAGAGTTTCAATTCAAGAGTTCAGTTCTACTGTTGGACGGATTGTGTGCGTGGCAGGGAGGGTAGGTTATAGGTCAGCACTATCATTGACACTATATTTTCTACTTCTTCCCCCTCCCCCCCCGCCGCCCAATGAGGGAGGACAGCAGTAGGATTCTGATTATTCCAGCAACAAAAGACATAAGAGAGGAAGGTTCTAAGTGTCTGTTACAAGCGAGGTCTGGCACTGGATACATCATTATGCCTATATTCATAGTAAATTAATTTTCTTTACCACTTTCTGTGTTAAATAATTTTCAGCATCTAGAGTGAGAAATGAGAAATACTTGAGGGGGAAAGGAGGAGAAAAGATAGTGCAAAGAAGTGGACAAGCATCTCAGATGCAAATAAATATGGTTAAAATCAATAGTGAAAGAAAGATTTTTTCTTGTAAGAGGAAGAGAGCGCATCAAAGACACTTATTGATACAATCTTTGCACAGCTTTGACTTTTTCAGCTTCTTCCAAAGAATCACAAGAAAAGGTATTTACATTTTTCTTTTCTTTTTTAAAACATACTGATAGTGAACACAAAATAAAGTTTGTGAGAAAGGGTTCTTGGGATATTTACAATCCATTGTTACAGCCCTAGAGATCTGGGGGGGGAAAAAAAAAAAAAAAAATCAAAAGAGAGATATCCAGAGGGGTAGCCATGTTAGTTGTTGTACAGCAAAAAACAACGAAAGTCCTGTGGCACCTTATAGACTAACAGATTTTCTTCGGCATAAAC
>ML685813.1:10307326-10342424 GCA_007922175.1 Pelusios castaneus
GAAAGCTCATGCGATTAATAAATCTGTTAGTCTTTAAAAGTGCCACAGGACTCTGTTGTCTTTCTACAATAGACTAACACGGCTACCCCTTTGGAATTAAACTCTCATATAGTTTGTCACAGTTCTCTTTTAATTGGGTCTCTTGATTTGTCTACTGTGGTTTTACTTGTTTATTTTATTTTATTTTTCCTCCTACTTAAAGCAAAAAGTCCCTTTTAGAGTGGAGTTTGACATCTACTGCCAATTTCCCCTCCAAATACTCAATTTACTATAGCTCTCTTTTTTCAATTAAAACCAGCTCCCGCTTTATTATTTTCAGTTAATTATTGCTTTCAATTTATTTATTTTTTCAGACTATTAATATAACTTGACTTTTGTCCTTGTCATTTATTCACTGAGGAGGACAGCAAAGAGGGAATATTTTCCTAAACTTTGCAGAAAGAAATGTCAATATGTAGCAGTAAGTTTTTGTTTATTTGTTTTAATATTAGATAGACTCTTACCTGAGTAGGCTTTTGCTATGCTTATCAAAGGAAATACTACTATAACTGTTAATATCTAACATAATGGTGGACAAGAAAACAAAACAAAGCAAAGCAAAAATATGTCAGTTGTGCCCAATTTCATTAATACCTTTAAAAATGCTAGTCAAATTCCAAAGGGGTAGCCATGTTAGTCTATTGTAGAAAGACAACAGAATCCAGTGGCATTTGACGAAGTGGGATTTTCTCCCACGAAAGCTCATGCGATAAATAAATCTGTTAGTCTTTAAAAGTGCCACAGGACTCTGTTGTCTTTTAACAATTCAAGTTATAAAATTCCATTTATGGTCCCACCAAAGGATGCGCGGAGGAATAAAAAATTGGCCACTTTTGAAGGGACACAAGTGCCCTCCTTCCTCTCCTGTGGCTGATGGAGCCGGCTCTCCCACTCTCCCCATGCAGCCCTGGCAGCGAGAGGAGCTATTATCTCCTGCCCTAGGCTGGGACAGGGATTTCTCTCTTCCCGCCCGGGCCCCAGAGGAATTCTGTGCCTTGTTGATTTTAGGGACTGTGCCCATGCCTCCTTATGCACACCCCTGGTTCCACTTATCTGAAGAGGAAGCAGCCATTTTGTGAAGTAAAAAGCAGAGTTACATTTTAGGGGACATGCATTTTCTGCCACACATTCCATTTTTCTAGAAGAGTGAATACTAGTTCACACCAAAAACCCAAATCTAAGTCTTTGCTCTCCTCTTACCCAAAATTTAGATCCTTACAAAAATTTTGTGGCTCAAGATTATAAATTATTTGTCTTATAGTGGTGCCTGGAAAGCTCAGCCATGATTGAGACCCCATTGTGTTCAGTGATATACAAATACAGAATAAAAGAGAGTTACTGTCCAACCTCTGTGTACTCAAGGTATCATTTCTTGCAACACGATTAAAAATATATAGACTTTATAGTACTCTGGATTTGAATTTATTTTAGGTACAGTGTACACAATGATACCATTTCAAATAACTTATTAACTACAAAACCCTGGCATAAATTAAAGGAGAAGAGCTTAGTAGGTATCTGTTTTATTGGAGTCAAGTGAACCACTGCTCTACAGATGATAACTCACTATATAATGAGTTTTACAGAGAAGAGAAATGGATGCATATGGGTATCCTCACCTTGAAGGTATTTCATATCAAATATTTATAGTGTTTTATCCTATTCAATAAAATACCATATTACAGGGGACAAAAGCATGAAAAAGTCTTCTCCACTACATGGTGAAATTTAGGAATGTACATGAAGCAGTTCATATGAGAATAACTATTCACATCTTATGAACTACAGTAGGTCAGCAAAATCTCTATTACACAATGTACATGCACCATATCACATTCTGTACTAAGTTAAAAAATGTAACTAATATAGGACTGCAGTAGTGGAAACATTCTGTTCTATCTATTATTTATTTTTATTGTGCAAACTTGATAGTGATTTATTGATGTCAATGGCAAAACTCCCTTGACTTTAGTAGGGCAGAATCAGGCGTAAGGGGTCCAGTTCAGTAAAGCATGGGTTTAATTTAAATCATGTGCTCAAGTCCCATTGACTTCAGTGGGTTTTGATCATGTGCTGAACTGAATTGAAACCTAAACAAAAGAATGTCCTTGAGTAATTTGTACCCTTTGTAAATTAGAGACTGGTTTACTCTGATGTTTAAAGTTTTATCTAATCTCTAAACATTAAATCCTGCAGGAGGCTCAGTAACTTCAGTTCAGTACAAGTAAAGAACACTTGGTTCTTGGCAGAATTGAGCTTAAAGTGGATTTTTTTGTGTATAATTAAACATTCTGTTCCATATTCTTTAATTTCCTCAGGAAATTAGATTAGATTAATAGATATGACACTCCCTTCTCTGCAGCCCAACATTCCACACAAAGACTTATGACACTGCTCAGATAAAAATACATAAAAGTTGATAATCCAAACAATATAAACAAGGTAAATAGTATTTTTAAAAAAAAAAATCATTGATCACAATTTGCTAGAATTAAGTGTGGCTTAATATATCACTTTGATTAAGAACAAATGACTCAGTTAAAATGCACACCTCTCCACAATCACTAATAAGGCCTATGAGATAATGACTGATATGAAACAATGTAATATATGACTATATTGTAGGAAGTAATCATCCAATAGAATTAGTCATTCCACATTAAGTCACTTTTTATGCCCAAATTAGAAATGAAATATTAGTGACTGAGGGAAATGCACCCAAAGGAAAGATGGAGCTTAAAAAAAAATCCCAGCTACAACTTGTCTCCAATGATTAGAGTAGGTGAATAGTTTTAACTTATTTTATGTTAATTTCACATATTAACATTTTTGAATTATCTATCAACAGATCATGGTTTTCTCAAACCTATTCATTATTTGAAATTCCACAAGCACTTTCTGAAAATATTTCCAGATAATTACATTAGCAGATCCTCATAGGTAATACTAAAAATCTGACCTCCCTTGATTAAGGTAGATGGCATTTTTCTGTAACAGGCAAGAAGAGCATACCACTAACAATGAGGTTTATGGTGGAAAGGTATTCTAGACTAGAGGAATGCCAATAATACAGATCATAAAACTCTAATTCTGCAAAGAAGTTAAGTGTGTGCATAATTTCTTTGCTGGAGTAGATTGGATATTCTCAGCACCTTTCAGAATCAAGATTGCAAATGAATCTCAAGAGGCTGCAGACACAGCTGAAGCAGAACTTGTTGAAAACTTCCAAAAGAACGTTATTAGAAAAATAGTTGTATCATGTGCCCAGCTATTGTAGAGATCATTCTCAGGTTTGCATTTTCTAGCATGTATTATTATTTAATCTCTGTACAGGGGGTGAAGAGTCACAGTAGCAAGTTGACATGACACCAGAAATGATTCTTTAGACTACTATTAAATATTGTATGGATGACAAAAGGAGCAATTTATCCAGCTGCTAGAGTAGAATGGCTATTTGTACTTCTAATAACCACTACTTAGGGAGTTAAAACATACTGGATGGAATGAATATGGTTTCCTACTACCTAAAAAAAAGTAAGTACTCACTAGTTTTTATGGACAATGATCAGTTCATAGAGTGACGGGAGGTCTTCCTAGATAGATGTCTACATCAAGATACCTCAGATAATTTTCTAATACCCTCTGTAGAAATTTAGTTCCCATTAATCTCTTCCACCAGGGGTTGAAAGAAGAATGGCAGCATTTTAATGAACACTGAGCCGCTGACTATACCGTCTCCCACAGCGTCCATTTTACATACCCCTTCTACCACAATAGAGAATTAAAGTCAGTATTACAGCAGGGGCATGCAGGTTTTCTGTAATAAGAGTACTATATCATGAATACTTTGGGGGTATATCAGAACTCCAACTCTGTATATAATTATTCCTGTTGCTAAACCAGGTTTTCAAGAGGTATTTGATGTTAACAAGGTTATGCAGCATGTGATATTGCACTTTTTACCTACCTAAAAGTCTTCCATAGATGGAAGAATCAGAACATTTTAAGCTGCAATCACATCAAGGATTTTTTTTTTTTTTTTAAATGTAACTGGTAAATGTCATTAAGTCATTAGGCAAGACCATTATTGGCACCTTTATATCTTGCTAAATAAAGATAATAATAGATCACTGTGCCATTAACTATGTTATTATAATGAAACTCTATTATCAGGGAGTATTTAAGAGTCTGTCAATATCTATAATCCTACAAGTATGCTTTTTTATTAACAGTGTTAAATAAGCCATGAAAGTTATTTCTGAATTCAGATTTAGCATTTGAGGTGTCATCCAGAACAAGAACATAAAAATTTAGTTACATAAATCTTATACTCAATTAACCTTAGGAGATATATAGATATACACAGACATACACATACATACACTCTTTATGCACACAAGAAAAATGTGCACATGTACAAGTACATAATTTTTTGAGTCTGATTTCTACATATACATTTTAGATGTGATTAAAAAAGAGAAATGCATTTTTTTGTACTTTTACAAACATGAATTTCAAAAGGCTACTTAGCAGGTGACTCTATTCAACCTTATTATGGAACAGACCATTTCAACTAAAAGTAATTAATTAAAAAAAACAATCATAAGCAAAGAGGGATTTTGAGCCAGTTTATGACCGCCAGCAAAAAAAAAAATTATTAACAAATTAAGAAGACTGAATCAGATCATGATATTGTTTTAAAATTTGAAAATATGAAAAGGTGTAAAGAAAAATATAATGTTACTAGAGCTGAGAGGAAAACTTCTCTTCCATTCTAGGACATTTTTGACTTTGAAAGAAAAATTCAGGGATTTTCAGTTTACCAAAGAATAAAAGGGGAATTTTCAAGAAAAGCAGACACAGTATATGGAAAACTTTGTTCACCTGAAAACCAAATATCCATTAAAGAAAGTTTCAGCAGAAAACTTTCAACCATGCTGGAGCCATGTGACTGATTCTTCTTGCTTCTCAAACATCCCTCTTACAGACAACTGTCTCTCTACAGAACCATGTCTCTGTGGCCATCCCATCTGCTCAGGGCCCCTTATGTCACAGTTCACAAAGTCTTTCAGTCACCACAAGGGATCCCATTTATTGAACCCCCTCATGCAAATCCTCAACAGAATCCCACAAGTGTCATGCAATAGACCAGCACATACTATTTGAAAACAGAACAACTAACACAGTCTTCTTTCCAATTTTACTTAGACACAACCCCTCCTACCTTAAAGTCTGCTGTCAGACTTTCTCAGGCATATCTCCTGTTTCTTACAATCTTCATTAATCTCTCTGCTCCCCCACCCTTCACAGTTTCCTGGTGCATTTAACCTAGGAATCATTTGATTCTCCTCAGGTGGGACTCATGATGTAATCAGGGCTGGCTTAGCCCTAGGCTCTCCAGACCAACAGCAAGCCGCCCTGCTACAGAGCTTTAATAGTTTCTATATGTTGAACATTTGCAAGTTGAACTGCATGTTACCAGGGATATAGTGTTTTGTTTTACATTACTGGCCTGTTCTTTCAAGATAAAGACCAGCACAATAACCCCTAAGTAATCTGAACTGAATTAATAATATTCATTCATGTCATAATGTTTTTAAAAACTGATTACTGTAAATATATATTATATACAGTAGTATTTGAATATTAACAAATATCACCATGAACAAGAATCCCAGATATAACCCCCTGGACAATTTGTTTGAATTATTTTAATGTACCTAACAGCTATCCCACCGTGTAAGCTCTATTTAAAAATATAATTCTTAAAAATTACACACCCAGCAAATTCACCCAATACTTTTAGCTAAACAAGCAGCTACTAGAACAAAACTTTCTTCTCATCATTCAACTCTACAGTTCTTCTTAAAAACTAGAGTGAATATGTGAATTTTGCAGCATGACTTGATGGTCAAGAGATCTAAAGGGCCCATTTCAAAATCAAAGAAAGAATGTGTTCAGGAGTATATACTGCCCACATATACATCAAAAGTAGTGGAGTGTCAAGATCAAGCACAGTCCTTATTAGTCAAATCTTACCATAGCCCCATGCATACATCTCAGTTAAGTTGAATGTTTTAAAATATGGACTTATTTCCCTAGCACATTCTATATTAGAGATCTTGTCTGAAGCATGAATTTTATTTTGTGAACTGCATATTTCATTATGATTTTTTTTCCTTAAAATGAAATGGCAACTTTTAAATTATAGGGCAAGCCTTCATTGGTGTTCCTGTACACTCTTGTTTCAGTTAAAAGATATTTTGTTCTTGTGTGTGACAATTATCTGTAAAAGAACTGTTAAGGTCAAGGTCCCATTCCTGTCTTTATCTCAGTGCACAGACTACTCAGACACCTTTCACTATTAAACACTAACACATTATTATTAATTATTATGTATTTATTTATTTACATTCCTCTTCCAACCCCTTTACTGATCCACATACCACTGCATTTGCAATACTCATTCATCAACTGCCAAAGACGGAAAAGAGATCTCCACCATCTAGACTGGCTATTTTGTTCTAGCTAGGCTTCCTTTCTGTTATCCTTAGTGTTAATGAGCTAATTAATTCTTTAGTCATTCACAGCCCATTTTAAACCTCTAATTAGGCATGGTCAGATTCCCAGAAAGTGAGGGCAAGAGGTGGAATTATCTAATACTGAGGGGACCATAGTGCTGGCTCATGGCCCACCAGGAATATCAGTTAGTGGCTCCTTCATGGAGCCCTGAGAACAGGCATGTACTTGACATGGTTCACACCCATCCCCCATCCCCAATGCCTGTCCCTTTTGCTACATGAGGGAGGCCCTGGCACATACTTACCTGCAATGCGCTAGATTGCACCCTCTTTTCCAGCTCCTCTGGAGTCTTCTTTTTAGGTTCTGGTTGCCCTTTTCCCCACAATTTCTGATATACACATGCCCAATCTTGTGCCCACCCACACTCTGGAATTCTATATGTGCTAGTTCCCAGCCCGTGGCCTACCAGGGATATCAGTTGGTGGCCTATTCATAGATCTGTGAGAATGGGCATGTACTTGGCATGGTTCAATCCTGTTCCCAACACTTGCCCCTTCTGGATATGAATGAAACTTTGAGTGTGCCAGGTTACAGCCTTTTTTTTCCAGTTGCTCCTGAACCATCTTTTATTATTCTGACTGCACTTTTCCCTGTACCTCCTAATTTACTCACACCGAATCTATTTCCCCATGAAGTTGAAAGACTTCCTTGTCGACTTCCTCCTAGTGATGACTAAAGTGGCCATCTATGACACCAGGAGGGGTGATCTGCAACTATGGGACCTATACCCCTTTCTTCCACGGTTCACAAATCTGGGCAGAGATTCTCTGGGCCACATCTGCTGGCTCCCTATAAATCTTTGAAGAGCAGTGGATGCTGTTCAGGATTCTCTATTCAGTGTCCCCTTCTAGATCGCTGATTTTAAACCTATCACCCTCACTCCTGTCCCTGTTTTATCATAGGTTGTCTCCTGAATTCATTTGACTCCTTGGTTCAGTGGGCTCCTCCCCTTCATCTGGGAGAGGTCGCTTCAGCTCTTGGTGAACTTGCACATGCCCAATCCAATAAATGTTGGTTCGCAGCCTTGTAACAAGAAAATAAAGTGTATGACAGGAATCACTTAATAGGACTATTTAGATGTGAAAAGTTGCTCTTGTGTGTAAAATTTTGTGAGACTGCTCACTAAGACTCTTATTTTGCATTTCCTTATAGTATACATCCAGTTATATGTTTTGTGTTATCATAGCTGTGGAAAAGCAGTCTGAATATTTCCTGGAAAACATGGGAATCATTTTTCTTGATTCCTTTCCATACGATCTGTTAAGTCTATTCATACTTAGGAATATTGCTTTATAAGTACATATTTAATGGAATTCTCTGCAATGACTTGTGAAATGCTTGCATACTTCTTTAAAGGCCTTAATCCTGTGAGCATTTAGCTTTAAGTATATGAATAATCCAACGGGTAAATGATGCAATTCACATACTTACAGTTAAGCACATGGCAAAGTGTTTTCAGACTTAAGGCCTAAATTATTTATTCTAGTTTACATAGGTTCTTAATAATTCGTGTACACAACAATGGTGCACAAAAGATGAGACTTGCCGCTAATGCAACAGAATGTGATAGGAACACAGAAAAGTTAATAAAAATAACATAATTAGAAAGAAGAAACCAAGCTTTGCCAGAAGTCTCATTTATTACAAAAGAAGAGCCACTTTTTTTTCTCCCTCTCTTCTAGTGCCCATAGATATATATCTTAAACACATGTTCCATTGTTGTTTGCAGTATTGTAGCTGAATTGGTCCCGGGATATTAGCGACACATGAAGAAGTGTCTTTCACCAATAGAAGTTAGTCCAATAAAAGGTATTAGCTCACTTACCCTGTCTTTGTTAAAGACATCTCATTTTATCAGCACTTGAAAATATATTGTTTATCATAAATATTCACATAGTACAAGTCTTTGTCTTAGTACTGGCTACAATTATGGTTATAATTTAAACATATCACAGTTGAATAATGCAGATATTATATTAAACATCTTTTTCATTTTCAAAATTGCAGTAATTTTGAAGAAGTTGAAAACCACAATAAGAGCAAATGGCAAAGACAGCTTTCTGAAATGTCATTGACTGAAGCAGCTGAAGGTATAAAATAAAACCAAGACCCCAGTTCTAAGCTCACAAGAGTTCTTGGCTATGTCTACACTGGCAAATTAGTTCTAATTAAGTAAGCTTCATTCGAATTAACTTAAGCCATGGCTACACTAGGCTTTCATTAGTTCGAATTAAGGTCTTCCTTAATTCAAACTAATAAATTCACTTATACTTTTCGAACTAACGGTTAATTTGAACTAGTTACTTCGAGTTAACCCAATGTGGCCATGTTAGTTCAAACTAAGCTTATTTTGACCTAACCAGCACATTGAACTTAATGCAATTAAATAATTCGAACTAAGCAAGTACCATGCATGGTGCTTGCTTAGTTCGAACTAAAATTTGTTAGTTTGAATTAAGTTAATTTGAACTAACTAAAATTAGTTTGAATTAGTTAATTCGAACTAACTTTAGTAAGTGTAGTCATACTTTTTATCAATGTAGTTCTATTGATTTCAATGAATTTACTTTTGATTTGCCTTGGTATGAGAAGAAAATCAGTCCCTGCGTTAGTAATTTAACAAAACGCCAATGCCTATGTGCAACTTAATCAAATAGACTATGAATGAGAGGAGATAAGTTAACATATAGAAATACAAAACTAAGATATAAAATGGAAAATTTCACTGAAATAGAAATAAATGAAATACTGCTAAAATATTTTATATTCTGAAGAAAATTAAAACCTCTATTTCTTATAAACCTTTGTACAATTTGTGAGTATGGAAAGTTAGAAAAAAACTACAGTGGCATTTCTCAAAAACTTCATTTCATTCCACTTGATTTTGATGAAATGAAGTCTAATGCTAAATTATTTTTTGTTGTCCATTAAATAAAGAATATTGATTCAGAAGTTTAGTATTGTTTTTCAGAGTACAAATGTATTGATGATACAATGCTCTTAATCCAGATACAGAAAATGATGCTACATATCAGGCTAGCTTTGAAAACAAATGAAAGTACTTTAAAAAAGAAGAAAAAAAAAGAGAAAGATATAATAATTGACTACAATATATATATGGGTAATACTTAGCAAATTATTTGCCCTTTTAACTCTGAGAGCTATTTATCATAAGTAATGGACTTAAACTGTGTACTTGCTCTGTTAACATTATTGTGCTGACATTTATTCAAATGAATAATTTTTCTTGGTTGAATATTTCTGTTAACTTCAATGAGATTCTCTGGTGAGTAACAATACTTGGAAGTGTAAATGTTTGCAGGAGTGGACTCAAAAATAGCAAAATTTATCAGCTGAAGTGTGAATAAATTGTTGTGGAACTTCAGTGATGCTTTTTCATTTCAAAGGTAAAAGATTTATTAGGAAATCAATTTAAGTATACAATTTGGTCATGGACATCAGATTACAGGACTTTTCACGACAACCAGGACAGGCCTGCAGCAATCTTTAGCTCTGGAGCCATGAACCAGCTGATTAGCTGCCTGTCCCTGGGGCTGTCAACCAGCTGGTTGGCTGATCGGCCAACGCCAAAGTCCAAGACAGTTGACTGGGGCCTATCCATAGGTGCTCCACAGCCTATCAGTGGTGGGCTGGAGCAGCTGCAATTCCAAGTAGCTCTGTTTTCCTTCCTCTCCTGGGATATTTTTAGTAAAAGACGGGAACAGGTCCCAGCTTCCGTGAAATTTGTTTATTGTGCAAGATGAGTCTCTGACTTTTACTGAAAATACCTGACAGAATCTTAACCTTGATTAAATGTTTTAAAGTAACATTTAAAATATAGAGTCAGGTCAGTACTTGAATGTAAGACTTTCAGAGAAATTTTAGCTATTGCAAGAAGAAGTGTTGGTAATTCAGCAGTTGTCATTTTCCCCCTGAGGCAATAAGGTACCAGTGTCACAGCAGGATATTAGATGGCATTATACTGTTGCAGATACTGCCTTTCAGATTTCATATGAAACTGAAGCCCTGAGTACTTGTAATCATTAACCTCCCACTATAGTTTCTTCAGGAGGAGGAGGAGTGTTAATCTAGATATCTTGTGTAAAGTCCAATTCCATTCAGTTGTATAAAATAGGCTTCCCTTCTTGCGCTAAATTGCTTCACAGCATCACTGTTCATAGTCAACAGTCATTGTGCTTCATCCCATGGGTGCTGTATTTCAGTGACTGATAATTCTCATTTATTCACACGCACTCCCACCCCATCATCTGAAAATCTTGAAGAATGCTGAAACTTAGATATAACTAGATGAGTTATGGGCTCCTCACTATTAAGAGGCACCCCTTCCATAACAAAAATAAACAATAACAAGAAGGTGCTGATCTCAATATGGCCAAACAAACCTACACATATAGACTTTTGTCTTTCCTCAGTGCTTAGCCAGTAAGTTTTGGAGAAGACAGAAGTCACAGCAGCTCCCAATCCCCTTCCATATCTTCTTTAGCCAGCCAGTAAAGTACTAAGGACATGTGACCTTTGGAGAACCAAAAGTTTTGTTTAACTGTGGTGCAGATCACTGAAGTTCAATATTGCTCTGCAAATCTGTTATATTTGCAAATGGCTTTCCATCATTCTGGATGAAAGCTGTCATATCAGTGTACATGATAATTAGACTGTGTATTTTATTCTCAACAATCATATAATTTCCCCCTGTGTGAATTCACTCTAGGTGTTCTTTTTTCACTAATAAAGCATTGTGTTCTCACCGTCAGACATTAGCAAAGCTGCTGAATTAAATTATAGCCTTGAATTTACTCAGATATAGAAATATAAATAGGTGACTGACTAAAAATAGAAGCATTCTTTTCATGAATAGGAAGTATATATGCTGTTTGCACCACAGTTCCCCAAAACACCATCTAGTTTCAAATTTGGAGGGAAAATGAAAAAGGATTTTTAAAATATACCATGAAGCTGAGATTTAAAATTAAGGAAGTTAGATGCCTCTAAAGGGCAGTATTTTATTTAGTGCCTTTTCCTTGAAATGCACTGTCCGTTCTCTACAATGGGTATTATAGGTGTAAGTGAAGGCAGAATTTGAATTCAGAGGGGGTGTACAGGTATAATTAAGTATAGATTTTGGGCAAAGGGATTTTTTTTTTACATGGTTGATATTAATGATAATGCACAAATACCATCCTTTGACTTTCATATCCCAGGTTGAATAATGAAGGGCCATCAATTTGTAAAATGAAAATCTTTTTTCACCATAATTTCAGTCCATTTAACTAGAATCATTAAGGCGGTGCCTACATTACATTTTTCAGCACGTCTCTCATTGTTGGTATAACACTAATGAAACTCCATTTTTATTAGTAATTATGGAATCCTCAGTGAATATTAGTCACATGTGGTCTAACCCTGGTTAGAAATGCACTGGTGCTTGACTAAGAATGGAAAGTTCTCAGTGAAAATAGCTGAGAAACAAACATGGAACCTCATTTAGGCTGCGTCTACACTGGCCAATTAAGTTGACTTAAGCTTCGCTAGAGTCGACTTAAGCCAGTGTAGACGTGGGGGGGGGCCCTAAGTCGACATTGTCGACTTAGGGCCTGGGTCCCTTCTTGCCGGGACAGCTCAGGTCCCGGCAAGAAAGGACCGCGGGGTTTGCTTCCTTCTCCCCATGACCTGCGCTCCAGCTGATCAGCAGCTGGAGCGGGGAGCCTGGGGAGAAGGAAGCCCCAGGCTTACCACACTCCCTTCTAGCCGGGACCATGCGGTCCCAACGAGGAAGGAGAGCTGAAGCCCCACGGTCCCTTGTCCCCGGGACCTGCATTCCAGCTGCGGCAGCTGGAGCACTGGATTTGGGGACAAGCCAGCCCCATGGTCCCGACCAGGAGGGAGCGCGGGAGACCGTGCTCCCTCCTGGCCGCGACCGCTTGGTCCGGCCAGGAGGAAGCCCAGGGCTGCCGCGCTCCAGCTGTCCCTCTAAACAGCTGGAGCGCGGCCGGAGCCGGGCTCCAGCTGTCCCTTTAAACAGCCTTCTTAAAGTCGACCTTAATTCCCTAGTGTAGACATAGCCTTAAAGACTAACTTTTGAGATCAGAGCTACAATTTAAGGGTTCAAAGGAAAAAAGGTTTAAAATTGGAACCTGTATTCACATACAGATAATTACAAAGCATATTGGGAAGAAACATCAAGAAGGTGGGTTCCTTCAGTTGTACTGTTTGGCTACACCAGAACAGAAGGTAGTGTAGCACGGAGAAGCAGCAACATTAATGGTGGGAAGCTTTGCAACAAAGTAAAGTCTGAGACCCTGTTTCAACAAGGTTTTAGAGCATGCATCCATAGCATTGAATTCAGTGGTACTACTCATCTATTTAAGGTTAGACACATGCTTAAGTGTGTTACTGAAACAGGGCATAAGAGCTCAAAGTGTCTTGATAAAGGAAGGAAGTTAGATAGAGAATGACAACTGAGAAAGAAACATGCAGAAGTAACTACATTCAGAAGAAGAGTTTATCATTTTGTCAGAAATGAGTAGGATCCTGAATAGATCTATCCAGACAAGAAGAGGACAAAACCCTCAGGGCTTTAGTGCGTGGAAATGAAAGCAGACTTTCACCTAGTATAATATGTTTAACTTACAATCATCTTTCGCATAGAGAACCAATGCAATAATTGAAAATGGAAAAATGTCTCTTCACTCTCCAAAGGGCTCTAGCTAGGAAGACTCACTTTTTTCCTACATTAAACATGTTGATTTGGAAAGGTTTGTAAGAATCAGAGCTTTTTAGTAAAATGAACTACATCACATTATTTTCATCCTTAAGAGATATAGAGCCAGATTACCAGCTGGTATGCATGAGTAGCTCTATTTATTCCAACACAGCTACGACAATTTATACCAGTGAGAATTTCATCCAAAATATCATGATGGAATCTAAGTGCACTTTGAAGGAGACAAGCATCCATTGTGCTAGTGGAGTGCCAAAAAAAAAAAAAAAAAAAAAAAGAGGAAAGGCATTTGGGGGCTACTGTAAGTTTTCAGGGAGAAAAAGACACCAGGGAGTCAGCCTACAATTGGAGCACCACAGAGAAAGAGGAGTTCCAAGACCTGTGGGGTCTGAGGAAACAGGCAGTGAACTGGGAGCTATTGGAAGAATGCACTGAGGGAAGATTTGCTGAGGGATTCAAGTCATTTGGGTAGCCACTGAGCCTTTAGGATGCATATCAAAACCAAACCTGTAATTCTTGTGAGGTTTGCTCACGTCCTGTCACAGTGTGGGTTGCTGTAGAGTCTGTAGAACTCTGAACCCACTTAAATATTCCAAGGTGAAGTACTTCTTTTAAATTTGGAATGAAGTCATTTTCTCTCCAAAACTAACTAAATCAATAATAATAATTCTGCCTGATGAAATGGCTTTCTGTCATAGAACATCATTGATTCTGGTCTTTGAACATGCACTTTAGTTTTTGAAGACACTCAGACTCAGCTGGCTCACTTGTTGATTGGTTTATTGAAGTAAATGCCAGCTTCCATAAGAACCTTTAGTCTTAAAAAAATATTTTTGTTTAGCCCCTCAGCAAGACTGTAGGGAGATCAGAGACAAGAAGTATTGGTTCAAATATGGGAAATGTGTTAACTGATAAACTTTTGTGCTTAATTTTTTTCTTAAAAAATTAAGAGCGTGATTTAATATTCCTGGAGGAGGAAAAACTTAGAGCAGTGATCATTGCTAGCAGGCATTTTACAAAGATCTCTCTCCCCACCTCTATTAAAGCCACATCTTGCCGACATGCAAAAGCTTTGCTATTACATTCCGAGCATTTTCTTAATAAAAAATGTAAACATTTAGGCTTAATTCTAATCCCACTTAATTCAGTTTATTATTTCAGTATCTCCATTGAATCTGGAATCTTACACTTGATTTAAATGGCCAAAAGTAAACCCAGATTCAGGCCTTGTGCCATCTTGTTTAGTAGTTTTGCAAAGTGCACAAATAGTAAGTTGGTTGAAAACAGTAAAAAAAATTCATTTGTAACATTTGAATTCACACCTCTAAAAGTAAATGTTTATGCATTAATTAATATGTTTGCCCCTATCCTTTTAAAGCATGCCCTTCTAAGCAGATGATCTGTTCCCCCTGAGAGCTTGTGTTTAAACTTGTTGTCTCGCTGCTCCTGGGAGTGTCAGAGTTCTACACATGTTGAAGCACAGTACTGCAGAGATCTTTGTTACAGAAAGCAGTTGACTCTATCCATACCAGTTGCATAGGAGTTTTCAACATTATCTTGGGTTCGAAGTGTGGGAGGGTTGATGACTGCTAATGTCAAACACAGCCAGCTCTGTAATTCAAACTCAAAGCTCTGCAATGCAAACTGAAGCCAAAGTCATTTAGGTTCACCTATACTACTAAAAATAAGAAAAATTTAAAAAGACATACTCATTTTCTTATAAGAGATTTAACTGTAACAAGAAATCGTACATGTGCAATCAGAGTTCATGCCATCTGTTTCTATTAACACAAATTAATATTTAAATATATTAAGAGAAAAAAAAGACAACACAGTGATCATTATAAGGGAAAATAGGGATCATTATGGGGAAAATGTCTGTAAATGTCTGAGGGCAAGGTTTCTATCTCAAAATGATGTTTCTTTATCTCATGCCTTCTACAGCAGACCCAAAATTTATTGAGAAAGACATGGGAAAATAGCGTGTACAGTCAGGGGATCTACAAGTGCCACTTTACTGGGCATACACTGTTCAACTAGGAACACTAAAGGGATTAAGAGAGCAGTTCTATATTGTCTCAGTGGTACAGTAACATAGCACTACACAGTATTGTATGATGGTTACTATGGTAACTATTCCTTCTTTCCCCCCCACTGAACAGCATATCCACTTGCAGAAGAAATCCAGCAAATTAAGAGCCTGCCAGACAGAGGTGATCTTAGACACCTTGCATTTTGAAAACGTTTTCTATTTTCTAGATCTAAAGTTTGCATATTTTGAAAATTGTATCCTTGGGGCATGATTGGCCCCAGCCCTTGTAGTAAAAAGAATTATGGAGTGCAATAAACATATGACTGCAGTGAGAGTAGTTGCATTCATGGGATACACAGACTCCAAAAGGAACAATGTAACTAGCCTCTGCAAAAAGACTGGAGCAAGGTTGGGTCATCCCTTCATACTGGCCTTCTCTGATGGTTGGGCCAGAAGGAATTGAATATGGAATAGTGTACAGCACAGGGCTGGGCTTCCAAAAAGTTCCAGGTCACATTGTGCTTATTGTTGTGGAGACAGGGATGGCATAATGGGAAGAAAAGGTTCACCAGAGACTCAGTCTTGAACATACAATTACTGTATCTGAGATCTGGGAACAGGTGACCAGACATCCCATTTTGGGTGGGAGAATCTCCTTTTACAGAGGTGACAACATGTGATCCACCTAGAGGACACCTACTGGTGATGATATTGGAGAATGCTCAAGTGGTCCCCTTCAGAGGATCAGTGCTCCGCCCTCTTGCAGTTGCCAAACTCCACTCCCAAGTCCATTTATTAGGAGTCAAGTCTTCAAATCCACCCCTTCCAGATATACTACAGCCCATTCTGATCTTGGCTGCTGTGTGCCCTGCTGCCTCCCTTTTTATACTGGCCACTTGCCCCTGATTGGCTCATCAGCCCAGCAGTCAATTTGCTGCCACTCACGGGTCCTCTTTAACCCTGTGCACACCAGAGCAGGGTAACCACACCACTACACTCCTTTTCTTAAGCCCTGTTCCAGAATGGTGAGGTTTTTTGGCGAAAGTGCAAAAATATGCCATTTGCTGGTTGCCAGCTTGATCAGTAGCTTGCTTGAAGAAGCAGCTTATTTACTGTAGGTTACAGTTGACCTTGGAACTGGTCATTCACTCTGGAGTTTCCTTAGTTGTTTAACCACTAGGGAATTATTGACTCTGTGAGATTTTTCACATCTTTCAGCTAAATCAGAGTTCAATTGCAAAGTCCAGCCTGTCAGGACATCAGGTGGAATGGTGACACTGTCTAGGGAAAAGGAGTCCTGAAATCAGTGACTGAACTGCACAGATCCATCTGAAAAAAATATCATATGTTAGTATTTCTAATTTTAACTGTTTCCTCTGCTACCAGGTGTGAGAAACTAAAGACAAGAGATTGTTTGTACATGAAAAGTGAATGTGGGTTACAGAACTGCATAACACATGAATTTCTTAGGGGTTTTACACAGTGCTTATCACCATGTTGGCAAAATATTGGGCAAAACTATTGTGTGCCCTAGCTTAATTTTGTTGAATGGCATGTCCCAGCTACAGTAGCCCTTTGTCCAGTAAATCTACTATGTAATATACTGGTGAGGTGTATTACAAAAAAAAAAAAAAAAAAAAAAAAAAAAAAAGTAGCCCCATGCTGTAATAGGCTACAAGAAATGGGGACTATATACATATCTAATATTTTTATATTTCTTGATTACACAAGACTTGATTTTCTAATCTGCACATGTAAAATTGTAGGTGTAAAAACTGTCCCCATTATTGCATGCCTTATTTACATATCATAATTACCACAACTGCTCTTACAAATTCTAGTTTGCTCATTTGTGCATATGCAAATGACAAATTAAGCATACCGTTGGCCATTTGTTTGTGAAAATACCCAATTTGTTCTGTAATCATGGCAGTGATATGAACAAATCAGTTCCAGATTAGAAAATGAGACTAACAACATTCCTTGATCATATAGTAACTCATACATTCTTCTTCATATCTCAAGGTACAACAGTGCAACAATGACACGGAATTACGGACACAGAAAACTAAATATCAGAAGAGGTCAGATTAAATACAATAGTAGAAGAGGAACTTTTTTTGTAATGTGATCCAGCAATTATTCTTGAAATAACTTAGATTCAACAGCTGAGTTAAAAGCAGTTTGTATTAGAAATGAGCAAGCCAGTTCTAGTGCAATACTCGTAATATTTTAGTCACAAGAGGCTTGTGTCTTTCCTTTATTTTTAATATCACAATTTTTTTAAGGATTTTTTTTTTTGGTCTTTCTGGATTGGGTGAAGGAATTTCTTGAGCACTGCCAATAATTAATTATTCTCCCTCGAGAGGAGTCCCCGTGGGTGCTCCACCTGAGGTGCGATGGCGCGCGCCGAGCCCACTAGCAGGAGATTTGAAAGTAGTTGTCGTTGGGGCCATGCGCGCGAGACAGCTGTCTCGCGGCGTCTCTTGCTGTTGTTAGAATGCGCGCGGCCCCAACCGCCCATTCCCTTCTCTACCGCCGGAGACACTAGTCGGGAACAAATCCCCTCAGTGTAACTGTCCCCTCAGATTAGATTTTTACGTTTAGGGACCTAAAATTCACCCTTAAATAACTCCTTGGTTTGTTATTTAACTTGTCTCTTTAAAAAAAAAAAAAAAAAACCTCGCACTCTCTTTAAAATGCCGGCTTCGCCCGGCTTTAAACGGTGCGAGCAATGCTGGGACGCTATGCCGGCTTCAGATGGCCATGCTGTCTGTATTAAATGACTGGGTGAGGGACATATTTCAGACAGATGTCCCCACTGCAGAAACTTGAGCTCCAGGGCCAAAAAAGACAGGGACCTGAGAGTCAAGTTAATGCTCATGGAAAAATCCCTACGACCTTCACCAGAACCAGGTCGCGGACGATCTCTCTCCCCAACCCAGCACCCGGGGAAGAGACACCATTCACCCCCACAAGGAGAGCAGAAGAGACGGAAACAGCTCTCTGCCTCACCGGGGAGGACAAGTGCCAAAGAGGCGTCAGGCTCCTTGGGCACAAAAAGCGGCTCAGAAGGAAAAAAGAAAGCCGCGGCTGCAAGTAACAGCTCTGACCGGCAGGACAAAATGCCCGAGACCCAGAGGGCAGTCCCAGGGCCAGCACTGACAAGAGCCTTGGCACCGCAGGCAGGCTCGGCACCGGATGATACCAGGAGCCTGGAACCAGTGGCGGCAGACCGCCCGGAATGGCAGGCTCCCGCTCCTAAGCCAGATCAGCTGGAGCTGACTCAGCAAGCTGCAACCACGGCGCCGCAGCCTTCAGCACCGTGGACAGCTCCGCAGCAGGCTGCCTCGGCACCGGCTCCTGCGAGAAAGAGGACACAAAAGAAGAAGCATGCTGTAACAGGAAGGGATAGCTCTCCCTCTCCCAGTCTAACTACAAACTATGTTAGAGGAGCACAACAACAGCAGAGCTCGTCTCCACCGGACTCATCAAGTGACGGGGAGGCAGGAGAGGATATGCATCCCTATGATCCTTTTTATGGACAGGGATTCATGATGCCCTATCACGAGAGAGCACCATACTTACACTATGATCCAGGCTGGTATGGCTCTCGACCAGTTTACCCTCCTGCCTGGCTGTATCATCATAGACAACCTGCCCATACAATACCAAAAATACAAAACAGAGATCCACAATACACAGGGGAGGAAATAGTTAACTCTCCTCAATCACAGTCACAGGATGAGGATGATCAGGGGGAGGATACTTACCTGCTCTCACCCCAGGAAGTATCCCCTGTGGTGGACGATCTCATCATTCCGTCAACGTCATCACAGTCATCTGATGAGGCTAGACAGTTTCAAGATTTATTCAAGAGAGTGGCAGAATCCTTGGAGATCTCATCCCAGGAACTCCTTGAGTCCCAGCACAAGCTACTCAGCATTATGAACACAAAACCTTCAACAAGACTGGCCCTTCCTATGAACAATGCGTTGATAGAGCCAGCAGAGGTAATTTGGCAGAGTCCTGCGTCAGCCCCTCCGACTAATAAGAGAGCAGACAGGAGGTATTATATCTCAGCCAAAGATTCAGAGTACTTGTTCACTCACCCTGCACCGAATTCATTGGTAGTGGAAGCAGCCAGTCGAAGAAATAAACAACAATACAACAAAATTGCGCCACACAATAAGGAGGATAAAAAATTGGATTTATTTGGAAAAAGAGTATATACATCCTCAATTTCAAATTATACCGCATTACTGGCAAATTATAACCATGCAAATTATTTAAAATTAGCGGATTTCATTGATGACATCCCAGAAGCCAAGAGAAAACAGTTCCACTCCATAATTAGAGAGGGCCAACTGATATTGCCTACGGCTCTACAGGCGGCCTTGGACACAGCAGATACTGCAGCGAGAGCCATGGCCACAGGAGTGGTTATGAGAAGATCAGCCTGGCTTCACTCGGCTGACCTCCCTCGTCAGTTGCAGACCACGATCGAAGATCTTCCTTTCGACAGGAGGAAGCTTTTCTACGAGAAAACAAACGAGACCATGCACTCATCAAAGGACGATAGTGCCACACTAAAGAGTTTCGGTATCTACCCCAATATAACGAGGACACGTCCACAAAGGTACCAACCATACAATCCGAGATTCCAGTATAACTACACCAGGCAGAATTTCAGGACACAAGAGTCCTCAAGGGGCAGATACCGCACTCAATGACGCAGGCAGAACAGGGGGCATCCTACCACATCGCAGAACCCCCCAAACAAGCCGCAATTTTGAAACGTTGGTCGAGGGATTGTTAAACATCGACGAAGATCAGAGGCAGGTAATCAATTTTCAACATCGACTGAAGACCTTCTACCACGAATGGAAGTCCATTACATCAGACAAATGGGTACTGGAGATTGTCAGCACCGGGTACACCATTCCATTCAAAACACCTCCAACCCACAATTCCCCTTCCCCGTCCCTATTCAGGGACACACCTCACGAACAATTGCTCCAACAAGAAGTACAACGGCTATTACAGCTAGGAGCAATAGAAGAAGTCCCATGCGAACACAAGGGCAAGGGCTTCTATTCCCCTTACTTCCTCATAAAGAAGAAATCAGGAGGGTGGAGACCTATCCTCGATCGCAGAAGGCTAAACAAGTTCATTACATACCAAAGATTCAGAATGAATACACTAACATCCATCATTCCTGCCTTGGACCTAAACGATTGGTTTACATCCCTCGACCTCCAAGACGCATATTTTCATATCTCGATACACCCATCTCACCGAAGATTCTTAAGATTTATAGTCAGGGACACGCATTATCAGTATACGGTCCTACCTTTCGGCCTTTCAACGGCCCCAAGGACATTTTCAAAGCTGTTCTCAGTAGTAGCTGCCTGTTTAAGGAAACAAGGCATCATGTTGTTCCCTTACTTAGACGACTGCCTCCTGAGGGCAGGCTCTCCACGAAAGGCATTACACGATCTGCAACGGACTATTCGGCTTTTCCAGACATTGGGACTCCTCATCAATTGGCAAAAATCAATTACGACACCGTCTCAGATTATAGACTTCATTGGGGCAAGGTTAGATTCTCAAAGAGCAAGAGCCTTTCTTCCCCACGACAGATACGAGGCAATCAATACCCTCGGAAACACCATATGCACTGCCCCTACAGTGGACGCTCTGACATGTATGAGACTCTTAGGCCACATGGCAGCCACGACAACGGTGGTCGCGAATGCTCGCCTTCACATGAGGACATTTCAACTGTGGTTCTCAAGACTCTTCAGACCTCACCGACATCCATGCCACAAAGAATTTGCAGTACCAGGGACCATAAAACAATCCCTGGAATGGTGGAAGTCACCTCGAAACCTCCTCACAGGGGTTCCCTTTCACCAGAAGACACCCACAGTATGGATGTCGACAGACGCCTCTCTCATGGGTTGGGGAGCATGCCTCGGCACCGACACGGCGCAAGGAAAGTGGTCCATGTGGGAGTCCCACCTGCACATCAACATTCTCGAGTTAAGGGCAGTTCGCAGAGTGTGTGTATATTTCCTCCAGAACATCAAAAATACCCACACAAAGATTATGACAGACAACATAGCCTGTATGTACTACATAAACAGACAGGGAGGAGCAAGATCCCCTTCTCTCTGTGTGGAGGCCCTAAAACTGTGGAAATGGTGTGTGATCCACAGAGTGATCATATCAGCGACGTATTTGCCAGGAAATCGGAACACAATAGCAGACAAACTCAGCAGATCATTCCCCATAGATCACGAATGGGAGCTGAGCCAAACAGTGTGGGGGAGTATCTGTCAACGCTGGGGCCACCCAGTGATGGATCTTTTCGCCACATACCAAAATCGAAAGTGCCACCAGTTTTGCTCCAGAGCAGGAATTGGCAAAACATCACAAGGAGATGCATTTCTCCTCTCATGGTCAGTAGGCCTACTATATGCCTTTCCTCCGCTACCACTCATACAAAGGACCTTAATCAAGATAAGACACGACTGGGCAACAGTAATAATGATAGCCCCAGCATGGCCACGGCGACCGTGGTTCACTATCCTCTTACAAATGTCCGCTCGACCGCCGATGCCTCTTCCACTCAGACGGGACTTGTTGTCGCAGAACAGCAGCGAGACCCTGCACCAGAACATTCAAAAGCTACACCTCACGGCATGGTTGCTCCATGGTTCTCGCGGACTGAGCTAGAATGCTCAGAACCAGTTAAAGAGGTGCTATTAAATAGCAGAAAAGCATCGACCAGACGTACTTATCTGATGAAATGGAGGAGGTTCATGGAGTGGTGTATACCAAAGGGCATTGAACCGTTCCACGTCTCGGTCCCGATTATACTAGACTACTTACTCCTTCTAAAAAAATCAAAGTTGTCAAATAGTACTATAAAGGTTCACCTGGCAGCTATCTCAACTTTCCACTCCAGTACAGAAAGCGGAACTATTTTCTCGAACCCTTTGGTGAAGAGGTTCATGGCGGGTTTGCAGAACCTCTATCCTGAGGTAAAGCTACCACCTCCGAGTTGGGACCTTCCGCTGGTCCTTCAAACACTTACTGGACCTCCTTTTGAACCCTTAGCAAATTGCTCGTTACTACATCTCTCAATGAAGGTCACCTTCTTGGTAGCCATTACCTCGGCCAGGAGAGTGAGTGAACTAGGGGCACTTATGTCAGAACCCCCTTTCACAGTTTTTCATAAGGATAAGGTGACAATGAGACCTCACCCAAAGTTTATCCCCAAGATTGCTACAGCATTCCATATGAATCAATCTATCGACTTACCGGTATTTTTTCCGAAACCGCACTCCAATCCGGACGAAGCTCGTGTCCACACTCTGGACGTCAGGCGAGCAATAGCTTTTTACCTAGAAAGAACAAAGTCATTCAGAAAATCTGACAGACTGTTTATTGCAATTGCCAACAGGTGTAAAGGCTCAGTTCTCTCTTCTCAGAGAATCTCGAAGCTTATAACTACATGCATTCGGGAAGCCTATGATACAAGAGGCCTTTCTCCACCATCTAACATAAGAGCCCATTCTACCAGGGCCGTGGCCACGACAACGGCCTTTTCATGCAACATCTCAATTGTTGAGATCTGCAGGGCTGCGACTTGGGCCTCACCGCAATCCTTTATTAAACACTATGCAATAGACAGTATGACTCGAGCAGACGCCAGTCTGGGACAATCAGTCTTGACAGTAGTGAAAGGAGCAGGCTCCGAAGCCCAGCCATCCAATTAGGGGCACTGCTTGCTAAGCACCTCAGGTGGAGCACCCACGCGGACTCCTCTCGAGGGAGAATGGGAGGTTACTCACCTTGATGCAGTAACTGAACTTCTTCGAGATGAGAGTCCCCGTGGGTTCTCCACCACCCGCCCTCCTCCCCTCTCTACTTCGGAACCTTACAATACTATGGGTAGAGAAGGGAATGGGCGGTTGGGGTCGCGCGCGTTCTAACAACAGCAAGAGACGCCGCGAGACAGCTGTCTCTCGCGCGCGGCCCCAACGACAACTACTTTCAAATCTCCCGCTAGTGGGCTCGGCGCGCACCATCGCACCTCAGGTGGAGCACCCACGGGGACTCTCATCTCGAAGAAGTTCAGTTACTGCACCAAGGGGAGTAACCTCCCATTTTCCCATTAATATAAATATTCTATATTTGATTTCTAAGGTAGGAAACCTTTTGGCATAACAAGGCCATTTATTTCCATCTTGATATATTAAAAAAACCTATTTACATAACCACAATATTAGGAAATAATATTAAGAACTTTGCATTTAGCTAATATACTTGCAAATAACTCATTTCACAAAGATGTTGCCATTTCAATACTTAAAAAAAAAAATCCTAACATTTCCATCTATTCATGTTTTTCCTGGAATTTTAAAGAGATATACAGATGTTTTTCTTTGGGGGGAGGGAGGAAATGTAGCCATTGTCTCCATTTTAGAACCAGGCCCAGAGATACTTGATTTCAATATCTGCTTTAGGTTGCCGTTACTGGCTACAGTGTTACAAGAAAGAAATTTGTCTTTTAGTTAAAAAGTGGGTTAAAAGAACAACAATTTGTGCACCCAACAAAATATGTTCCACAAAGCAGAAGCCAAAGAGCTCTTTCAGGAAGAGAATGGCTACATGAAACGAAGAAAAATGGCCTGTTCAACAGCAAACTGACTCCATATGAACCACAATAAATGAAGTCACATTAAAAATGTTGTAAAACAGGTATTAAACATTTGTGTAAGAATATCATTAGTCATGGAAAGAATATTTCTCCCTAGTTTTGGAAGTTCAGTACAGAATTAATTGCCAGATTAGATGTAGCCACTTACTTTAAAAAAAAACAGTTGTTATATAATTTCATTTTTAAATCACAATAATTTTCAACCTCTCAAACTTAGTGAAGGCTTTGAAATTCTAATAGGTAAAAGCTATTAAAATAACTGTCTTGAGTAAGTGAATGACATCTTTGGATTTAACCAGTTATAATGTGGATGCAAACTACTACATAAGCAAACCCTTTATGGAGCTGACAGAATGACTTGGCTATGGCATGCAGCATTTATACTGTTTCATGCTAAATTTCACCAAAGAGAGACTTAAAGTGGTTCCAAGTTGTTTACTTCATGAGGAACTAAGAGGAGACCAATATATACAATTCAATTGTGACCTAAGGCAGGAATCCAAAAATAAGATAGGTGCTTTAACCTTAGTTTGCTTAAAAATCGTATCTTGCATCTTAAGCCCTGATCCTCCATGTACATGTTTAACTTTTCTCAAGTGATTATCCACACTGTAATCCTGAGAGCCTGTCAATATCAAGTGGCAGAAGTTTCACCCTATCAGTCTTGACACATTCACTACCACACCACACTGTTGTCATAATATGTAACTAAAAGTAGTCATAGAGGTATCATATGTGAGCTGGTGACACACTGATTTTGAAATGAATGAGTTGTATACAAACAGCTTCTATCTCATCTATCTATTTATCTGCAATATGATTTTCAAATTGGTTTGGGAGGCAGAGAACATACCAAATCTGACAAAGCATAGACAAATACCCTATCTGACTGGCTTGATTGCAGGCAGAGGACAATGCAAGTATATTTACATATGAGCTAAACAATGCCATCAAGCTAATGAACAGAGGAAAAAACTACAGTCTGCACTCCACGATGCCCTCTGGGCTCCTGAGACAGAGACAATGGACTCTCTGTGTAATATAAGGTTAGCAAAAAGACATTTTAGTTATTCATAATTCAAGGCACAAAAGAAGCCAGAGGTCTTGGAATCTGTGAGAAATAAATCCTTCAGCCAAGAGTGTTTAAGCCTCTGGAAGGTGACAATAGGTGAGAAATTGCCAAAACTCAAGATTTTAATCTGTTAAACTTCAGATACGAGAAAGTATGTTTTATTTTTTGTTTTGTTTGTAACTATATCTGAATCCTCTTGTTTAATAACACTTAGATCTCTCTTCTTTATTAAAAAGCTTATTGTTTTATTACAAATCCATCTCAGTGTATTAAAGTGAATTGTGAGCTGTCCGCTAACCCAGCAGGCTGGTGTCTACACTGGTCTCTTTGGAGGCAGTAAACTCAATAATTCTTGTGAGTGCCATAATGAGAGGGACTGGATGCTACAGAGAGATGGCTTTAGGGAACTCAGGAACTGGGGTTCACTTATTTTTACCTGCAAGACAAGGCTAAAATTGGCAGAGTGTTGAACAGTTTGCTGATGAAATGGACAGACTGGTGCAACAGAGAATTGGCACACAGCCTATTCACCAATGAAGCTCACTTTTGCTAATTCAGAGGCTTAAACCAATGGCAGAACATCATACCTGTCAACTTTGATGAAACTACATCCAAGATGAGAAGTGAGCAAATTTGCAGGATCGGTGTTTTAGACTTCAGGTTCCAGTTCTGCCTCAGGCATTCCCTAAACTCAATGCAAGTGATGTTTCTCCGGACTGCTGTAACACTGCTCTCACATTCACTTTCTGACCCTCTCTGATCCTTTGTGATATTTTCTCCCTGCTTTCTCTTCTTTTACTTTCTTAATTACCTGTCTCCTCCAGCAGCAAGATATGAGTGGCCATCTACAGGACACAGAGGGACATCACGGACGTCAATGACTAAGCAGGTGATTTCAAAATGCAGGCACCACAAATTCCATTTGAACTACAATTGCCTTTGTAGCAGACCACCATGAGGTAATATAGGAAAATTCAATAGAATCACTAAAACCATGCTGACTCTGGATCTCTTCTAGGCTATTATTCTATGATTTCTTTTATTTATTTATTTATTTATATTTAGAGATCTGTTTTGTTTTTTTCTTTTTTTTCCCATCTGTGAAATGGTTGCTCAGTGACACATAAGAAAATGGACCCCTTAATGATCATTCACTTTTATTTGACTGAGAGTGAATGAGGAAACTTTACTTTTTTCTTCTTCTTTTACAACAAAGAACATATGCAGAAGTGCCTCCCCTGGTCTCTACTATTGAATAGATTTTAGCTTAGCTCTCTGGCTAAATTAAGAAAACTCCACCCCTTCTTGTCATGATGATAAATAATAAGGTCCCAAGAAGCTATTCTTCTGCCTCTTTAGCTACAATCCTTACTCCCTGTGTGATATGAGTAAATTTCATGCATGAGAATAAAGTAGGATTTCTTTCCATTCCTTCTGGAAGCACTGACACTAAGCCTCAGAGATTTTTCTTTTTCTTTTCCTGCATGTCATTTCCTTCAACTGCCTCTTGACACACATCCAAACTTTCACTAATTTGTGAAGGGTTCATCACTTTGGATATAGGATTGATGAGCACTTTTCTCCCTACTAAACAAGTTGTCACTACCAAAAATCTTTGTCCTCTTCCTAATGCCATAGACCTTCTGCAAGTCCTTTCTCAGGCATTCACTCTAGCCCCTCTCAAGTTGCCATCTTCAATGTCCTACCAGGCCACAGTCACAATGTTGCTATTTTTCACATTTTTTTTCATGGTTCCTGTGATATTTAGTGTTTTTCTTAAGGCTTCCAGTTCTTAGAATCACATGATTACAGGACAATCCCAGATTTAAAAAAAAAAATATTTCTAGATCTCCTGATTATAAAGGAAAGCTTGAAAAACTGAATCCTAATGGCTTAAAATCCAGAAGACAAATAACAAGAAAACAAAATATATTTTTAAAAAAGAGCATGATTTTTAAGTGTATCATGATTCTGAATGCCTAGAGTTGACAATACTATAGCCCCTTTACACTGGAGAGACCCTCTAGTGACAGTGAGTACTGTCCAATTCCCTTCCTGGAGTAGAGTTCCCAAAAGGCCTTGCTGCTTTAATACAGTTGAGTCAAGACAGAAACATGCCTTAAAGAGTCTTGTGCATGTGTTTCGTGTATTAATTGGTGTAATTAATGTATTAAATTTCCATAATAATAAAAAACATTTGCTTTTATTTTTGCAGTCATGAAATCTTAAAATTTCCTGCCTTAGAAGAAGTATCTATTGAAATATAAAATTTAAAAACAAAAAAAAACTGAAAAAGAAGACACCTCTTCCTGCAGAACAAGCAGAATGTTAAGGATCCAATATTATAGACACACCTTTATTATATACAGACCTTTATAAGTACATGCTTGTTAGCTTAAAATGAGCTATACTGTGGCATTACAGAATTATTTTTATGCAATTATTTTTATACTAGTATGTAATAAGCTCTGTGGAATATACATCAAACTCTGGTACTATTGCTTCAGGTATACCTTTCAGAATAGAGCCTTCTATTTTATGTGACCTGTTTGAAAAAAATCTTGATAGTCTTGGGAGCATAGGACACTAGATATCAGTGTAATTTGAAATATGATGCACTCTTTTTGCATGCTTATCTACTTCTACTTACTCATCACTCAAACCATTTAATCTACCTTTTGTTATATTACTCTGTCACAACCATAAATTTCAGGTTGAGAATAATGGATATATATCTTGTAACCAGTCTCCAAAGCATGCTGGTGATGTATTATGATGTTGATATGTTAAAACCTGTAGCATGCAAATGGTTACTTGAACTGACTTAAAAACAATAAAAGATTTTAAAAGTCTTTTAAAAAGAAAATCTACCTTATGTTATTAGAAATTTAAAGAGAAAGGGCACACTTCTGCTATCATTTACACTTGTGAAATTCCATTTAAGTCATCTGAATTGATTTTAGTGGATTCACAAGTGTAAAGATTTTGTCCTCAAAACATTCTAACACCTTTTAAAAATAGATTTTTAACACTGTCACATGATGGTCCTGTATGAGTTTCTTGCCTTAGATACAGACCACACTGACTCCAGGCCACCTTGACCCCCACTGTGCTTTATTATACTTTTCTAGCAGGCCATTGCCTTTAGTACTATTTACATATTTACATGTCCCAGGCAGCTCCCCCCCTCTTGGTTCTGGGGGAAGGAAGAGAACAGTATTAACATCAGCCAGATGTGCCTTCTTTTTGCCTCCCCCGTTCCCCACCCAGCTTTTCAGAGTTTCCTTCTCTCTATTTTCCACTCAGAGTTGGTGGGGAGGCTTCTTCCTCAGTTAAGGCCAGGTCTACACTGGTGGAGAAATTTGGCACAGTTGACAGGAGTTACACATGCTATGCAAAACAAAGAAGAAGTCCTGTGGCACTTTTAAAGACTAACACATTTATTTATCGCATGAGCTTTTGTGGGAGAAAATCCCACTTCGTCAGACACTTCTGTAAATTCCCCATCTTCAAAGCATCTGATGAAGTGGGATTTTCTCCCACAAAAGCTCTTGTGATAAATAAATTTGTTAGCCTTTAAAAGTGCCACAGGTCTCCTTGTTTGTTTGGCTGACCTAGACTAACACGGATACCTCTTTGGAACTTGTCAACATGCTATGCTCAGTAACTTGCATAACTCCTGTTGACTTCCTAATTCCCCTTCAGCATGGCCTCTTCACTGTGCTGCACTGACAACAAATGCATTCCTAATGTCACCTGCGGGGGTGGTTTTGGTAAGTCGATTTCCAGATCAATTTAGTAGGTCTTAACTGACCAATAAGTCAATCTTGAAGGATCAGTCTGATGGCAGCAAATTTGCTTTTATAGCACCTTGGACAGCTGCTCAGCACAGCAGACAGTGGCGAGAATAATGAGAACGAGCTTGAATTAAAGCACATTAAAAGCAACATTTAAAGAAAACCACAAAAAACAAAAATTAAAGAAAACATAGTGTTAAAGAAACATTACCAAATTGTCCCCACTCCCCCAAATCACACACATTTCCACTTGGCATCTTTGCACCTACTATTGTTACAAGAGGTAATCTCTAAAATTATTAGAATTGAAAGATATAAGAAAAACAAAATGACTTATCTTTCTCCCCCTCCCAGTTGGTCAATATTCCAAGAATAAATTCAGGTCCAGTTAAATAGAAGGATAAACAAAAATAGATCGGTGAGTAGGGTCTTTGACTTCAAAAGGGCTAAGTTAAAAAAAATAAGGGAATTAGCTGGGTAAGTGGACTGGACTGAGGAACTCATGAACCTAAAGGTGAAGGAGGCTTGGAATCACTTCAAGTCAAAGTTGCAGGATTTTTCTGAAGGCTGCATCACAAGGAAGAGGAAAAAATTCAACAGCAAGGGTTGTAGACCAAGCTGGATGAGTAAGCACCTCAGACAAGTGATTAAGAGAAAACAGAAAGTCTAAGAAAAGTGGAAAATGGTAGGGATCATTAAGGAAAGTTACCTCTTTGAAGTCAGAATATGTAGAGATAAAGTGATAAATGCTAAGAGCCAAGTAGAGTCAGACATTGAAAAGAGAATTTAAAACCAGCAGTAAAAGGTTCTATAGCCATTTAAATGGGAAGAAGACAAAGAAAGAACAAGGCTGAATACCTAAACAAACACTTTGCCTTTTCCTGTTTGTTTGGTTTTTAATGAGACTGATGATAAACTTGGAGATAGCAGTAAAGTGGCTAATGGTATTGAGGAAGGAATTTTTAGAACATATCCTTTTTAGAAGGTTTTTTTCATCAAATTAAATGGGGGATGCAGAAGCAACACCTCTCATGGTGTCATACTGACATCTGACATAAAGCATGAAAAAGAAAAATAGATAAAAAATTTCCTTACTAGAAAAGAAATGGAATTAATAGACACAAGGGAAAATTCACAGAAATCACCATTATTGATAAGATCTAGCCAAATAATATTGGTTAGAACATACTGCCATAATGGCCAATGACTAATACTGAGCAGGCTATGCCCTTAGGGAAAATTTTCCAACTTTGGGAAGGGTTTTCTCTTCCACTTAGTCTAGTTATAGGACATTCTTGAGCTGTAGTGGTTTTAAAATGAATATATATTTAAAAAGTGGTAACACCCAAAACCCTCAAGCAGGATTGGGATTCACTTCTTTTAGATCTAGACAGTCAACACCCAGGATTTTATTGAGAGTCTTGAAATAATCACAGTTTTCATTAAAAAAGAAGGAAATATATGACTAGAATGTTCCCTAAAGTCTCAAAACAAAAAAAAGCAAACAATAAAACAAACAAACAAAAATGAAAAACCAGAAGACAAACAAAGAGAACATCAAATGGGGGTCCTGTTTGGGTTGGCAATGTTGCTATGCAAACAGATAGAAAGGCAAATTAAAGAGGCATTCTATGAAGATGGAAAAACTGTATCTTTAGTACTGCTACTGCTGCAGTGAGGCCCTGATTGTGAGCTCCATCAAAAACAGGTGATTGAACATTCACTGAACCTTTTCTCATTCCCCAAAGGCAAAATCAGGGCCCAACGCCATTTGCAGGAAGAGAAAAAGCTAAAGTGTGGATTTATTAGAGTCTTCATTCCTTCTATTTACAAAGACAAGGGTCAGAGATGTTCACTTCCCTCTGGGTTTGGATCAGAGGAAGGGGGGAGGGAAGGAGGGAAACTTCTGCATCCAATTTTCAAGTTTTAGATCACACAATAGGAAAACAGCCTAAAACAGTTTTAGAAGCTTGCATAATGTTGATTGTCTGGAGATCCACCTATCTCTTTTACCCCAACTGTTGGCTTTAGGGCTTTTTTTTTTCTTCTTTTTTCTGTAGTGCAGGTGTTGCTTCATAGGCATTGCAATGGAATTAATCCAATGCTAAACCATAAAAGTTCAGAAAAAACCTGTTGTGCCTCTAGCAACTAACAAGTAGTTACTCCCAGAGTTGAATTGAATAAGTGATTTTGTAGCTTGGTGGCAATGCTGAAGAACTGAGGGGTGGGAGAATCGGTTGATGTTGAATCAAATATAAACTTTTCACATGACTGTTGGTAAATCAGAGAAATCAACTGAGGTCCTGTTGCATAGCCAGGATTTGAACCTAGATTTCTAGCATCCTAGGTGACCTCCATAATTGTTGGGAGAAGGCAGGGGAAAGAAAGGGGCATCACAACCACTACTACAATATCTCCCTCCACTTCTCTTTGTTTTATGAACAGCTGAAATTATGCGTCAAATCTTCAAACAGTTTTGGGTCATGCAAAACTATATTTTTCTTCAAATAAGCTATTTTTCTGAAGAATTTTACCCAGCTATATTACATCTGTCATTTCTTATTGGGAGATGCATGGTTTTGCGTGTATGAATTTTGATGTGAGAACCATTGTGGCAAATTTGATAGTCAATCGGCTTTTCAGCTTGGAGTTATTGACACAAAAAATCTGAGATCATCAAAATCAGCTTATTGTAAAACTGAGGGAAATTTATATGCTTCATAAACTACTAGTCTCTTTTTCTCTCCCTCGCCCTCTCTCACTCATTCACTTTGAGGGGGGAGGGGAAATGTGTTTTATTAAACTTCTGTCTATTGTGTTGCATCCCACAATAAAGAAAATTCCCAACCTTTCATTAACAAAGGGTACTCAATTAAATATGCTAGATCCTCAGCTGGTGTAAATTGACGTAGTTTCATTTATTTCAACAGAGGTAGGCTGATTTAAACCAGAAGAGTCTCCAGCCCAGTATGATACCACACGTTAACATATAGAGATGTTTGGCCATATATCTGAAATATACACCTGTTATTCAGAAATGATGTTAGTGAGGCAGTTAAACTTCTTTAGGAAGGTTTATAATAATAGCAATAAATAACAATAGCAATAAAAATATTATAGTGCTGTCTAAAGGCCTCAACTGTCAACAGTGTCTCATTGTTCCTTGCTGTATGTATAACCAGTTGGAGAAAATCTCTGCCCCGAACAGCTTACAGTTTAAATAGGCAGGACAACCAAAAGATGGGAGAAAGGGAGTAAAAGGACCAGGTCTGTGTCCATGTCTCAACTGTTTTAGGATGCACCTGAGGCTCAACCCAGACAGAAACGTAATCCAGATAGCATACAGTGATACATCATTCAGTTTCACAACTCCTGGCATAGATGATACGTCTGAGGAAAAAGGATGTAGCTAGATTGTTGATGTGTCCTGATTATCCGCAGCTGCTAGATCAGTCCCTTGGGTTCACAGGCAGTTGAGAATATTTAGAAGAAGCCCTGAAACAATTAAATTGTACTAAGGATGTTAGAGTTCACTGACAGTCTGACGGTCTCTGACGGCTTCCTCACAGCTGAGTATGTTTCTAGCACTGCAGAGTATTGGGGTCAAGGCCTTTCAGCCAAATCATGGAAGCAATCATGCTTCCTATAGTTGTGAGCAAAACTATCTGAAAAGTAACACTCAACTATTTGGCTTAACAAAGACCTCACAAAACTATCTTTTGTGGGGAAAATCAAGTTGTGCATACTCTTGGTCAGAAAAAAGGTGATGAAACTTTTTTTTTAAATTCTGCTAATTCATCAAAATCAAGGTGTTTCAGAGAGGCAGTTTGATTTTTGATGAATATCCAACAGATTTCTGCCCACCTGCTTTTCTGTGAACTTGCCTGCTTGGCAATCAGACTTTTGATCCATAGGGAGCCAGGGACTACAGGCTCCCAGCTCCTCATCGTCCCATCTGGTAGGCTGTCAATTTGCAAAGAGAAATGTTGCATTCAGGCTAACCTGAACAAACGGTTGTTTTAATAAATCCTGTGCACTTATCTGTCCAGGTGCCTGAGTTGCTTCCGTTAATTTTCCACATTCTCTGATTTCCTGATGCCCCATCAATGATACTCCTTTCAGGAAACATAGACCGTCTGACTCTAGTTCCACTGATCATGATACATCTTCCATATTTTACAAAGATTTAAATGTAAATATTAAAAGCCAAAAATTGTTGGACAGACCTGCACCCATGTCATTTGGCCAGAGGTTGCTAGCCCACAGATAACTTTGAGTCTCATCTTTACTACAGATTCAGAGGGTCACATAATCTTTGATATAGTTTAGTTTCCTCAACAGCCAATCACACCAGGTGTGACCTCTCTCTCTCTTTTACTGACATCTGTTTCAGAATTTACCAAACTCTTTCCATGTGGAGTCTCCTTTCTCTGTGTGGGGTTGGCCTCCTATAGGTGCTCTGTTTCATCATTCTGTGATGTCTAAGTGAGGTTACGTTCCCACAGCATTTGCTCCACGGGTGGTAATGCCTAATGCCACAGATTATTCTGTCCCAATTAAAGTGTCTGCTAAGTCCCCAAAATTGCATGTAGCAGACAACATGTTTATCCTCTCTGAAAATCAGATCCTCACAATCAGAATTTAGTTATCCAAAATTAAAGTCATGGTAATGAAGTGGAGAAGCTCACTGTCTGCACAAAAAATGTTAAAGAGAATTTTTGGGCCCTGACAGCACCTTGCCATTATAACTGCAACCAAGCTCAGGGTTGGAGGGTGGAGAAAAGGAGAGCATTTGGCCCAATTTAGCATTGAGAGGTGAAGAGACAGAAGCTAGCTACTGCCGTTCCTGGAAAGATGGATCATTAGCATGATGGCCAAGGCAGTCACCAGGGAGAAAACTCTGTTTCCTAGCGAAAGGAGACAGTAGAGCCTCTAGCATCTGAGGTAACTGGATGACTGAAGCCCAGAGACACCATGAGGTTCAACTTTCCTAAATTCACAGCTGCGCTGCTTAAAGGAACCTGGGACCATGGCAAGGTGCTGCCCAAGTTCCACTAGAGGGTGCCATCGGAGGCAAGCCAACCCCGCTAACTGGATTACAAGGGCCATGCCCAAAACAGAAGGGAGTCTGGTACGAAGTAGCTCCGGGCAGTGTATTTAGACTCCCTGATCTGATTGCCACCTGTTCAGTAGTTAACTCATGCAGTACCCTGGGCTGGGGCCCAATGGAGTAGGAGGGCCCTGGTTCCGCTACTCTCACTACCTGAAAGACTGAGGTATATATATTGACCATGAAAACAATGGGCCAGAAGTCAGGCTTGCCACCTGCTGAGCTGACTGGTCCTTCAGGCATCCAGTTACAGTCACCCACAATTAAAGGCTCATTCAAAACATTTGGCTCAAGGTGTCTAAGTTCCTTCCAGTCTTCCTCTTCTGCTCCTTTTTCTGTTCCCCCCTCCCCTCTAAATCTGCATGTGTTTTACACTTCTTGAACCAGTACCAGAGGCACCTAGTTGGTAGTTAAAAGACTCCACTCTCTAGGGCCACCAACCCAAGTTCATTTCTTTAAAAGACAATCCAACTTTAGAGAAAGATCTATTGAAATGCCATGAAAGCATTGAGGGAAAGAAAGTGCAGTGAAGTTTTTTTTATAAGTCTTGTAAAACTAGTTTTCTAAGGGAGAGTTTACTCACAGAAGGGAGACAATGGAAGAGCGGCACAGGAGGCTTCTTCCAAGCTTCTATGGCTCTAACCCTTTATGTAACTACAATAAATGGTACAGAACAAAGATTACAAGATTACTTTAAACCTGTTTCAAGAATTCTTACAAAAAACACTTTTTTCAGAGTTTTAAGGATAAGTGAAGGAAAGAGAAAAGGAATTTTTTTATAGAAGGAACCTGGTTTAGTGGCACTGATGATGAGGAAAATGGATGTGCAGCAATCAGCATGTGTGGAGGCATAAGAAAAGAAAAGCAACACGTCACCCAATGCCCTTGAACTTCAGAGTGGGATTGGCATCTATTTCATCTTGAAAATAAAATAGAAAGAAAGAAAGAAAGAAAGAAAGAAAGAAAGAAAGAAAGAAAGAAAGAAAGAAAGAAAGA